>JABFFC010000753.1:0-46875 GCA_013623535.1 Fusarium penzigii
GAGCAGGGGCGGGAGGGGGCTGGTTGCGGAACTCGTCGAACTCGGTGGCGATGATGATGGCAGTGCTGCCCTCGCAGGCGTCGTAGGCGTTTCCGTGGACAGAGATGTTCTCGCCCTGGGCGATGGGGCCAAGAAGCTCCTTGATCTCGGCCTTGACAACCAGAGGGTTGCAGCAAGGGTCGAAAACAGCGATCTCACGAGGTCGCTCCTCGAGGAGGGTCTTGATCATCTCAAGAGCAGGGGCCTCACGGGTATCAGAGGTGTTCTTCTTGAAGGCGTATCCGAGGATGGTGACCTTCTTGCCAACAAGGGTGTTGTTGAGGCACTTGATGACACGGTTGCTGAAACGATCACGAGCGTACTCGTTCATCTTGACGACTTGGCGCCAGTACTCGGCAACCTCGGGCAGACCCATGGTCTCGGCGAGATAGACAAGGTTGAGGACATCCTTCTTGAAGCAGCTGCCACCGAAACCGATACCGGCCATCAAGAACTTGTTACCGATACGGGGGTCAACACCGACAGCGCGGGCGACCTCATCAACGTCAGCGCCAGTCTGCTCGCAAACGGCAGAGATGGAGTTGATGCTGGAAATACGCTGGGCGAGCATGGAGTTGGCAACAAGCTTGGCCAGCTCAGAAGACCAGACGTTGGTGGTCAGAATGCGCTCACGGGGGACCCAGGCGTTGTAGACCTTGACAAGGGCCTCGGCGGCCTTCTTGCCAGAGGGAGTAGGGGCGGAACCGATCAGGATACGGTCGGGGTACAGAAGATCGTTGACGGCGGTACCGGCAGCCAAGAACTCGGGGTTGGAGAGAATCTCGAAGTGGACACCAGGGCGGTGCATGGCAAGCTGCAAAATGTCAGATTCAGATGCTAGGCAAGATCGGTAGCCAGGGTTTACTTACGGTATCAGCGACAAGCTGGGCAGTTCGGCAAGGAACGGTCGACTTCTCGACAATGATGGCACCCTCACGAGCATACTGGGCAACGTTGGCAGTGACGGCCTCAAAAGCAGTCATGTCAGTGGCGCTTCCAGCACCAACACCACGGTACTTGGTGGGGGTGTTGACGGCGACGAGGACGATATCGGCCTCACCGACATGCTTGGGAATGTCGGTAGAGAAGAAGAGGTTGGGCTGGCGCTCCTGGAGCTCCGTCTCGCCCTCATCAGCACCAGATCCCTCGCTGTCAGAAGTGGGCTCGTTGGAGACCTTGGTAGAACGGCCACCGTCGCGGGCAATGCGAACAATGTCGTGCAGACCAGGCTCGTAGATAGGAGGATGGCGGGAGTTCCAGCGGCGGATACGGGTGACGTCTCGGTCGACGACGACGACCTCAATGTGGGGGTTCTGGAAGGCGATCACAGCAGCGGTAGGGCCACCTGGAAGGGTTACTGTTAGCGATGCTGGGCCATTGTGCGGTCAGGGCAGGTTGTAGCGCTCAAGATGCGAAGCTGTCGAAGATTCGTCTCATGGCCAGATCGCAACTTGACCAGACGGCTCTCAAATCGCTTGCGTATCTTGGAGAAGCAACTACTACTGCTCTGCTCGATATCATACGTACCAACATAACCGGCACCAACACAGCAAATCTTGCGGACCTCGACCACACCGTTGCCATTGGCCTCAGAGCCGTTTGTAGCGAGCTGAGACATGATGATAGAGGGTTTCAAAGAGAATGTTTAGATATTAGGCGAGGCGACTGGTAATGATCATGCGCAGACGCAAAAGGAAAAAAGACAATGCCACGACAACGCACGTTGAAGAGGACAAAGCGAGTGTAGGGGTTGGAGGACGGCGGGGAGGGGTTTTGAAGTAATGAGAGAGGATAAGAAAAAAGGAGGTCAGAAATAAAGGCGTGGATTCAAGAGTGGAAGGAGCACAATTAGTAGGAAATGGATGTTCCCAACGTTGCGACTAACGAATGGTCCGGGAAAAAAAGGGGGGGCAGAGAGGATGAGGGAAAGGCCAATGGAGGGGCTGAGGGCCAAGGCAACGATTGGGGAAGCGTGGGCTAACGAGAGAAAATTGGTTTAAGCGGTGTGGTTCTCTTTTTTTCTTTCATGGTGAGGTGCTTTCTCTCCCTTCGACATGAGGCGGCCCCTCTTCCATCCTTCCCACTGTTTCCTGCTTCTGGTAAACTTTTTCAGGGGATGACTTTTTGGAGGGTGGGATTTTCAGGGATTTTTAGGGGACTCAAGGGGTGGCTTAGGTGGCAGGAGTACAGTGCTGTGTAGTACCTATCCCTTGGCATGCCTGGCTGCAGGTACCTTTTCCACTGCAGCCATGTGTGGCTGGTACTCGGTACTCATGGCACTTTGGATGCATGTCTTTTTGGATGCGCGTCCACAAGGTCTAAATCACAGTTTGTAAGCACTGTGTAATGATATGTCCCCACTAGCTCAACGTCTGCTGCAAATGTTCATCCTTACAAATCACTCAACATAAGGTACTGCGTGTCCTCTATTGATTAGGTTCGAAAGAGGAACAATTAACTTCCTGTTCTTATTCCTCAAGAGCTCAATCCTCTTATCACAAAAATCTCGACACAAAGCGAGTCTCCAAGGCGGTGTATGAAACTCTGTGGCCATTGACTTCTTCACTACATGTTCTGTGCACCATAGTTTCAAGACCATTCTCGATCTACTCCGATTGCCGCTATTTCATTAGCTGGCTCGAGGCAGGGATCCTCCCCATATGCGAATTCACACTGTGCTACAGTATCATCATGTTTATCTTGATCAAATAACCATGGGCGGGAATATCAAGGAGCGGTAGGGGGTCCATAAATTCCTCCCTCGTCTTCATCTATACTAATTTTCGAATGATTAATGAATTACTGTTCTGATCCTAAGGCTTACGATATTGACATTGAACTTTGGAAACATTCCTCAGACGGTAGCCGCGATAGTCTGTTTCCAGAAAAAGATCACAACATGGTGGGCTCGTAATGAATGGATGACACGAGGCCCGATTTTGGCGGGATGCATCCTCCGTCTCGTCTCCTGATTGACAATCTCAGTCCCCTTCCATGGTGGTGTTTACAGCATTGTACTGTACTCCTGGTCTGATTTCATGATGATCGCAAAGGCGAACACATACTTTTCTGATCTGACTGCCGAGATTTTTCACGTCAAGCAAGGATGGCTAAATTGGTGGTTGGTTGCATGCTGCAAACTCTGTCAGCCATGATGAGTAAAAATCTGCAAAGCATCAAATACACACACAGGACGGACATTATCCGTTGGAAATGTCAGCCTACACTACAGTTAAAGGCTGTAGCCTCTGACGCCGACGCCGCCCCTGGTAGTATTTAATTAGAAACATATTGCACAACCAAATTGGTGCAATACCATTCGTCGATTGTTGATATGATGCCCCAGTTGGTTCGGATGATTGTCATGACGCCTCATGAACCAGAACCTACGCTCATGGGATGCCAGGCTAAGGGCAAGGGACCCTGTCGTTTCTCTTTTCATTATCTATCACCCTTCAACGTCTGCAAATTCCTGATCCTATTTCTCGCCAACAAATACAAGGTGTTATTGATCAGCGTTCATGAAATGATGTGTTGCTTACTCGGACTCCTCCGTAGCTCAATCAAGTCCTCAAACTGCTGACACTTACCTTGTCATACGGGACAAAAGATGAAAGAAAAACTCGTACACTGCCCGATTACTGACTGGCTAAAGTGCCACAGGACCTGTGTTGAACTCGTTTACCCCTGACTTGACTATCCATGATAGGTTTAGTGGCAGTCTTACAGTAATGAGCCTAATATTCTGGTAAATTGCGGGAGCTATTCTTCTTCAGGCCAGAACCATCATCTTCAAGTTGTCCATGCGAGCCTATCGCGAAGAACCATGGACTTCAAATGATTGTTCTTATTAACGATACGAGGATATCAGTCTGATATGTCGTCCTGAGTGGATTCCCTTCTTTGTCCTTCCACAATCAACCACAACTCATCTTACAGAGCCAGACTTGACAAGGCATAGACTAGAGGCCCATGGCATACAGCGGGTCTTGGTTGCGGTATTACCAGGTTCATGAACGGATATTGCCCCAAATTGACAACTTATCTCTTCCCTCATCTAAGGCTGAGGGGAATGAGCAGTAATAAACCAGGGTTAACGTCATTCGAATAGTCTGTGCTCTGTACCGACTTGGATGTCAACGAGGCTCGACACACTACACAGTAAAGCACTAATACATGCCATGGAGGAGGAATCAAGCGCTGCGTGTCCAGGTTCTTGGCGGCGGTCCAAATAGAATCCTTACGCACACCTGTGCATACCCGCCATAGCAGCCTTGGCGACCACTCAGTCTTCACTAGGAAGCATCCCGAGACAGGGCCGATGTTTGCTTCTTTGGACCAGCATAATATTCACCTATTGAAAATCAGGTGTCGCTCGGTCAAGGTGCACAGCCGATGGGATCGGTGACGGGTACTCCAGACCGAGTCTTGCATGGCAAGATTCAGATCGAACCATGAACATGGGTGGGCCTATCGTCCGAGTTTACGGCGCCGTGTAGCCCCTCCCGGCCGGCTCCTTGGGAGGCATCATACGGGTTTTTGTGATGGCCTTGACAGTACGAGTCGACTCGGTGAAGTGGTCTTTTCAGGCGAAACCCCGAAGTTGAGGGCTGTAATCAAGGAGGTCGTGGTTGATTGGGAATGGCGCATCCAAAAGGTCCGGTAAATCCAGGATTAGCAACTCAATATGAGGATTGACAACATGATGCTTGATCGCCAGTAGAATAGTTGAAACAACATGGCAGAATGGCAGTAAGCGAGGACGAAAATTATTTGAAGTTGCCAACCAGCTTACCGAAATACTGATGTTGATGAGTGTGGCATGATTTTGCGCACGTGATAATATGCACATTTCAGTTCCTGCCTTAGTTGCGATTCAACTAAAGCTCAACCACTGTGTC
The DNA here is from genome assembly GCA_013623535.1 of Fusarium penzigii. Taxonomy (NCBI): domain Eukaryota; kingdom Fungi; phylum Ascomycota; class Sordariomycetes; order Hypocreales; family Nectriaceae; genus Fusarium; species Fusarium penzigii. The sequence goes on from JABFFC010000753.1 coordinate 4,941, forward strand.
TCTCTCTATTTATGATAACTTCTCTGTTCCCAGGCAGATCTCAAAGCGACACACCCCTGTCTTGTATCATTTCAATCAATTATCTGCCCTTGCGGATCCTGAATCAAGGGCAATGGCGCCACTGGCAAATGCCGCGTCTGTCCGACATTACTCAAACCAAGCCGAACCAGTTCCGTCCCTTCCCGACACTCCCTAATCTCATCACTCTTCAATCCGACCGCCTCAATCTACGATCCTGTGAACAAGGCTACAGATATTCCGTTTGCGAATAGTGGCATAAACACAATGTCTTTCTCGTCTATGGTTTCATAGCCAGCCGCCAATCGTCCATAGCAAATTAACCACGAGGGATCCAACTGCCATCTTGATTCGCATTCGTATGAGACCGGTCATTGGCTCGTGTTGGGCAATGTGTCAACGGCAACCCCTCTGATTCGTTCATTTTCTGCAGTTGATGCAGGGGTTCTTAAACCACCCACGCTCTATCAACGACAAAGTCTTCTCATCATGAGTTCTTATACAACGTCAATCATCAATGGAATGTAGAGATTCCAATCGCAGTTATTCGGCTTTGGTGATCGTATGCTCAAGTGAGCATAAGCGATCAACTGAAATTTCACCAGTGAGGTGTCATAGCAGAGTTATGTCAAACACATTGAGCTTGTACAACGGCATGTGATGACCATACCAACCATGAGTCGCTAAAATCGGCAGTTGCCATCGATAGACACGGGCATCTATGAGGTCCTCGTGATGTGAACTGCCACTATCAAATCAAGATCTGCCCCTCCGATGACCCCTCCCCCACCATGCCATCGGACAAACCTGGACGAACAAAAGTTTGTTGCCCTTCCCCGTGGTGTTTACTCTGTTGCCCATTGCAGCCTTATCGAGGGCATTTCCAACTTTGTCGCTCAATCACAAGCAGTACTGTCCATTCCCGTGCTCGATCTTGTATCCACGTGGGAGGCGTTTCATGGACAACCCAGTTGCAACCATGATATATTCAGACAGAAAAGAGGACGATGGCCTCGTTCGTTTTCTCCCATGTTTTGTGTTCGAGGGATCAAGTCAATACTAAACTCTTGGACAAAGCCGCCATCATGATAGCCAGTACACCTCTCAGCTCATCATATCTTCAGCATGACCTATCAAGGTTCCCTGATCCCCTCAAAGGGAAGCGTATCCTTCTTTGTACCGAATCGTTCGGGCCAGTCAACGGCGTTAGTCGAACCACTCTCATGCTCGTCAACCATTTACGCGCGAACGGCGCTCAGGTTGCTGTAGTTGCGCCTCACAATCACACACAGCACAACACCTTCACTCCACCACCATCACCAATCATGTCTCCCGCCGACAAGCAGCCAGAGTTGCGAGTGACGGGATATCCTCTCCCGTTCAACCCTGAACTCTCGATTGTTTATCCGGTGCGCAACTCGTCCCTCTTTTCGCGAACCTTTGGTGCCGATACCCCTCCGGATCTCATCTATCTCGCGTCTCCCGCCAGCCTGGGCTTCCAAGTCATGCTGCAGCTAAGACAGCAGCCACAGGAGAACCAGATTCCTGTGATCTGCAACTTCCAGACCGATCTGGCCGGATACTGCTCAATATTGTTCCCAGCTCCATTGAGTTATGTTGCCGTCTTCGCCTTCGCTGCTGTGCAGAGCTATTTGTTCCGACACTCCTCGGTCAAGACGATATTCTACCCATCCTCATTCGTGAAGCGATACCTCATGGAGCAAAGAGTCTCGGAGAACAAGTTGGAAATATTGACGAGGGGTGTCAATACCGATATGTTCCACCCCGGCCGACGAAGTGAAGATCTACGTCGGCAACTTGCACCAAATGGAGAAGTCATCTTTGTGGTTGTCTCGCGCATTGCCGGTGAAAAAGGGTTTGACTTTCTAGCCAAAGCTGCGAAGGAGCTTGATGCTAGAGGCCTTGACTTCAAGCTCTACGTTGTTGGCGGTAACAGAAACCCCGGCGTAGAAAAGGACGTCCAAGAACTCTTTGACCCCTTGAGAGAGAAGGGTAAGGTCATCTTCGCTGGCTTCAAGGTTGGAGAGGACCTTGCGACAGCCTACGCGAGTGGTGATATCTTTCTACACTGCTCAGTAACTGAGACGTTTGGACTTGTGGTGCTTGAGTCTATGGCGAGCGGTGTCCCCGTCATTGCCCGTGACGAGGGAGGTCCTTCAGATATCGTGCAGCATGGCGAGAACGGATTTCTTATACCTCCCAACGACCTCGACGCCTTTGTCAACAAAGCCATCAACCTCGCCCGCGATCACACACTCCGCACACGCATGGGACAAGCCGCAAGGTCAATGGCATGCGAAGCAACGTGGGAAAAGATCAACAACAAAGTCGCCTGGCGTATGGCTGATACTATCGCCGAAAGACGACGAGAACCTACCAGCCAGTCGACGTATAAACTAGGCCCATCAGCAGCCCAGTTCGTCCCAACCTACGGCTGGCTCATGATGAATGATGCTTTCCGTAATGCATTGACTCAGCGGATTGTCGATGCAAGACTTATGGGTGGACTCGGCGTCATTCTCTCTTTCTGGATGGTGACGGGCTGGTACATGATCCTTACAGAGTGTTTCTTTTGGGCCAAGGGTCGATTGAGAGACGTGGAACGGAGGCCTTCGATGATATGAATCAACTATAATACGCTGTGTTTGTTTTTCCCCGTCTATTTTCCCTTATTAGTCACAATCACGAGAAGCGAGCAGGCCACTACGACGCTACAGCCTCATACACAGGCCCAGGGTCGCGTCATCTGCTACGTTTTACCTCCTTCACGAACTAGAATTATGATACCAAATATTACACCAGATTGTTTACTATTTGTTTGGCCGTGAGACACATGCACGTCTGGGAAACTCGGAGTAAAAGGTTGCCGGTTTTGTGGTAGCGACAGTCCATGTTTCACGGGGTGATGTTTCGGTAACGTCGTAGATCGTTGGGAGTGTAACGTCGCGAGGCGGGGCGTTTCAATATCTGTGAAGATATGGGACATGTCGTCACAGCGAGCTGCCAAGGGTTCATTACTAAGACAGATTAAATGGAACTTCCAAGTTACTCTAGAGACAGTACAGACATTGATTTGTGCTGAGCTACCTAGATCAATATACAGCGAGCCATGATTCATTAAAAGTGAAAGTGAACTGCAAATGTGGCACTAATAGTGGTATTTGGTATAGTAGAAGTAATAGTAAAGGCAGTAGTAGTAAAGTGTATATCGCCAATCGCTTCCGCTGCGTAAATGATGATAGTTAAAAGTGATAATAGTGACCCAAAAAAAAACCGCTTTCCCGCCAAAAGAAACCAAAAAAAGATTCAATCTCGCCCCCTTTGTCATATCGTGCGCCCTCTCGGCACCGCGATAGCTTGTCTCCTTCGGTACATCTCAGCATAGTTCCAGCGCTCGTACGTGCCGAATCCTACGGCGATGACACCGATGAGGAGCCAGACGCTGGTGATGATGAGACCGATAGGGAAGATGAGAAGTTGGACGCCGGGGAGGACGAAGGCGACGGTGCCGTTGGCAAGGCCGGCGAGTTGGTCGTCAACGGCAGCTTGGGCGGCGGCGAAGTCGGACATGACGACCTCGCTGGAGAAGACGCCGGTGAGGAAGGCGGCTTCGTTGACGGAGACAGTGGTTTTGATTGTGCTTCCTGTGCCGTTCTTGGCAGTGAGGGTGAGGGTTGGCATGATGATGTATTCAATATCAGCCCTGGTTTTGTCAGTATGTCATGTTTAGTGTGAATGTGGAATTGTTCATGGGTACTTACATGGTCATGTTCTCAGCCAATTTGGCTTCGTCGATTTTGCCAATAAACATGTACGACCGTAGAAGAGTTGGGCCATCTGCGCGCTTTGCCATGGTTGAAAGAGTTCCCACCAAGCCTTCGCCCGTCACGTTGGATGGATCGATGGCCATGACACTGGCGCCATCATATGAGACACCCACCGAGATATCTTTTGATTCGATGCCCGCAAAGGTGCCACGAGGCTCGTTGACTTGGTACAGTCTCAGATCAGCCTCAAAAACTCCCGTCTCCACATCCAGAGTTGGTAGGTTGTAGCACACACAAGCTCCAGCTGGGTTTGTGCTCTGATGCAGAGAATTCAAGACTGACCGACAGGCAGCGTCGGTCTCTTGGTTCCAGTCGGTAATGTTGAGACTTCCCTCACGCTTGGCGAGGGAATCTGAGGGTGAGTCCGAGATGTCGCGGACAGTTAGGAGGGATGGTGATGCCACTGAGGCATATGGACGGTGAAGGACATCCTCTGCCCGGCGGAGGATGGGAGTATTTGAGGCGTTGGCGGAGATGGATAGGGCAAGCAGGGCGACTGCCGTGAAGCGGATAGCTGAGGCCGGAGCCATAGTTTTGTCGTTCCTTCTCTTCTACTCGGGGTTTTCCAAATATCCAGATGAGTTTTATGTGTAATAAGGGTTTTAATGTCGTTGTTGTGGCCGTCAATAAGCTGGTGAAATGGTGCGTTTCCTGCTTTTCGTCGTGATTTCTATCTGAGTAATAAATCTTCCGTCCGGCGGCTAGAAGTAAAGGACGTTTGTATGTCGAACGTCGATAATGAGTGCGTGTATGTATATGAGCGAATGGGCACGCTTTTCAGTGAGGTGATGATTGGGTATCAGTTGTGGTGATAAGGTCCAGAATATAGAGTGAAGCTGGAGTGGGAGCTTCAAGATCGACAGTTCTAGACAAATGAAAATGAGGCAATAAAGAGAAATATTAGAAAAGCGATCTTAAAAAGGAAAGAGGGACCAATTAAAGATATATAAAAAGACGGAAGGGAGAAAAAAAAATGCAGATCCTTTAGTAAAGAAATGGGTAAAAGAAGAGAAGAAGTGGTGGAAGAAGTGGAAGAAGCCGACAGCCTAACAAGGGGGGCGAACGACCTTAGTATTAACGGGCGGGTACGGGTCATGCAGCAAGCAAGATGGCAAGAAAATTAGAGGCAAGGCAAGACAGGATGAGAATGACAGGTAGAGGAAGGCAATAAAAGAGGGGACCAGCCCACGCTCAGCAAAAATCGTACCAGACCAAGAACCAAGACGGACGAGGTCTACAAAAACGGGTTGGACGGGGAGAAATAAGGCTCTGTAATTCCTTTTGAGTCAAGTCGGCCGGGGAGACTAGACAAGGCCCAGGGGACAAGGGGAAGGGGGGTTTGAAGCAGTAAGAGAGATTGGAGCCTTTTTTGACAGTAGAAAACAGGTCCTGAGTTCCAAGGGGTAGAAGTGAAAAGTCTGGGCGAAAACGGGCCCAGAACTTTGGGGGGCCAGCAGGGGGCTGTTTTGGTGGCAGAGAGGATCTGCTTGGTGAAGCAGGGATGGTTTTGAGAGTGGTTCATGGCGTTGAAGAAGGGGGGGAGCCTACAAAGATACAGTGCTACATAGAATGTGGACTAAACTCGGATGGACGGGCAGGAGGAGAAGAAATGGAGCGTGCATGTCCACATAGTAATGCCATGATGGGGCAAGACCGGATAGTAATCAATGTGAATTCAATGGAAGATTTAAGATGATGCATTGATAGACACGTGGATCTACGCAGGACAGAATAGTACTGTATTTTTGATGGAGAAGATGATCATGACAACAAGTCCAAGTGTTTTGTTTAACCCGGGATTTCAATATTGCTCATCCATGAGATTATAGCAGATCTACCATTTTACAAAACATTCAGGTCCTGAGACAAAACATGAATCGACTTTTTGAAGAAATCGTGAGAGAATGGTTTCGTATAATCCCGTTTCCCTTCCAATGGATCGTATCAAGTTTTGTGTGCTGCCCTCTCCCTCCCTTCCTTCACCTTGACTTGACACATGTGAGCGAGGAGAGGACTCCAAGCCAGACCAGATCAAGCCAAGACTTTGTCCCGTGGTAACCACCTTGACTTGTAGAAGGCAGCAAGCGCAGACCAAGTTTCCCATGTCGGCGGTAGAAGGTGGTTCTGGTGGCAGAACGGACTGTTTCAGGTTAAGCATGGGGGGGGGGATGTCTGGGGCTTGTTAGTGCAGGGAACAATCCGTTTGCCGAGAAAGCTGGTCGAGGAAGAAGATGGTAGGTGAGCAAAATTGTTAGGGTTGAAAGCTACAAAGGTGTTTACTATGAGGAGGAAATTGTAATGTCTCGGGAAGAGATGAGAATTTACGTGGCATATCAAGAATTCAGGTCAAGAGTTTCATGACATTCATCAATTAATCCGATCTGGAACAACTTGACTTGCTAATTACCTAGTCAGATAGAATCTTCATTAATTGAGGCTCACCTACAATGCCAATGCTAATTACCCACCAAACGTGGCACAGCATCTCCCCTCACCATCATCGTCCCCTGTAGCGCCCCGTGCCACCTGTCAGGGCCTCCCTCGCGTCAGGGGTACCCCCTTGCCGCCCAAAACCCTACCTTGCAGGTACAGGACAGGTATGAAAGTCCACGGCAGGGCAGACTGAATTCATTTTTCACCAACTAAACGCCCAAACTCACTCAATCCCAGCACTTGACCCCTCGCTCATCAGCCCACAGCGAGTTGGTGATGGCTTCATTTCATTATATTGTTGGACGTTTTTGCCACGACACAACCTGATTTCCTTTACTTACCTTACCGTCGACTAGATACAGGATTCTTCTTTCTTGTTGGTTTTGTTCGATGTCGGTTTCTCACCTGAAAGAATACCGGATGAACTGGGTTCGTCTTGAAACACAGTCGGCTTATTGACCCTCCCACCAATCCAATCAGTCTAGTTTTTTACGCCAGTTGCGAGTCAACAACGGTTCAACGGCATGTCCAAGTTCTCCGTTTTCGCCCCTTTTTTTTATTTTCTTCCATGTCGACATTCTCTTCAGAGTTTCCTTACGGGGCTTCTCTGGTCTAGCGCTAGTTGAAGCAGTCATGACGAAAGAAAAATGAAACAAAACACGTCTTGCAGCAGAATCCATCCCATCTTTTTAGTGATTCTAATACACTAGATCTGCCACTCTTCTGACATGTTTTACAGTTGTGCTCGGCTACTTCATCGTCCGTGTTACACGTTGCTTCATGGCTCTTTGCGAGTGTAACAATGGCTATATAGTATGCAGCCCTAACAGTGAACTATAACCATTATGCTTAAGAGCCGCTTGCCAAGCCCCTATACATGTTTCGCTATTACCAGTCTAACTCTCAATGACACCTTTATGCCACACGGCCAAGAATCTGAGGCCGTCATCAAACATGAGCCACAACAGTCCAAACACGATAATGTTTGATAATCTATCATGTCCATAGTAGTATCAGATTCGCGTCGTTTAGAACTTGAGCATTCTGAATGCCGTTGCCCATGCAGGTTAGATCTAAGATCTCGTTTTGGTGATCCTAGAGTTGAGATGCAGATGGCAAAGATGGCACGATTTTTAAGATGGAATCGCGTGGTTTTGGCAGATAATTAGGCTGGGCGCTGGATATTAGCCAAAACAAGATGGCTTCTAGATATGTATATATTGAGTGCTTCCGGACGGTTCAGTGATGTTGTTTCGGTGGTTGTCGTGTATGTGGCACTGCTGCTCAACAATAATGCGCAGCTACATGTACAAATAAAGCATCACGTTAAACCAGGCGGTCTATCACGATAACGCCAACTCACTTCGTCTATGTGGATTAGTTTACTCGACTCTTCGCCTTTCCGATTTACCCTATCGCCCAGTGTTGCGGCCACTCGAACACCGACATCACTTGCACATCTCCCGCTTCGAATAACCCTCATTGTACCCCTTCCGCATATGAGCAGAACTTCGGTGCCGATTCCTCCTCAGTATTCCGATTAGAGTGTCCATCTTATAGTTGTCATTCCCCGTCCGTTGTGTAACTACTGCCAAAATCACATTACTGAAGCGCCACTGGGAGTCATATTGAGCTTGTGTGCCCTGTCAGCTAAAGAAAACTTATGGTGATTCCAGAGCACGAGGGGTTCGACGACATGGTGGGTGGTTCGATACCCGAATATGATATTGACATAACACCATCTACGCGGGGATCAGATGAGGACAACAAGTGTTGTCAAGTTGAGGCGGTGAGAGGTGAAGATAGTGAGGGGCAATGCTGACCTTCTTCAAAAAGACTAATTTTGGAAACAGTGCTTAGGGCAGAGAAGGGTCATTGCTATAGGATTAGAGGGTCTGGAGTAAACACGAGGCTATGATGGAATTCTGGAGTAGATCCTTCAGTTTCATGATAGTACTCAAGTACTCAAGTACTCAAGTCTATGACTATTGCTATTGCGCTGGCTGGTGGAATATCGAGATTAACAATGAGTGACCAGTTGGCTGGGTTGAGCTTCAGATGCTACTGGTACCTGAGATTAAGGGTCCTGAAGAGATTGAATGCAATCAACCCTCGATAATTGGATAGAATAATCCTCCCCTCAAATATTCTCAATTGATACGAACCAATGTATCATTTTGTTATATTCTCACAAGCATTCTCGTGATTGCCTAGGCCCTGTGCGAAAACACGATACAGCTCCATATTACCTAGACTGGTAGTTGCAGTTTAATATCCATGTAAACGAGGCCAACGCAGACATACACACCGCCAACACCTAATGTACCATAATAATCCATGAATACGGATCTTATATTCTCCTCAAATCTGGTTGGATAAATATTCTAAACCACAGACAAAATTGATGTTATACCACTCTGCATTGCCTGCATCACGTGAGCCTGGTACCTGAATCTGCACGTTACCGTTAGTCAACGAGTAGCATGGAAGCTGCGCCCCGTTGCATAAACTCAACTTTACGCATAGACTCAACGCAACGTCTTTGTTGTCCTGTCATCAACGCATTGCCACCGATCTATAACTCGTAGGATCGGATCGGATCGAAAGTCTTCTCACATTTGGCTGCATCACTGGTAGATTGTACACCAGTACTAAAGTACTAAGATCAACGTCGTCAACGCCAAACTCACTCTCAAACTACCCTAGAGCCGTTGCCCCGCCATGGCTCACGATGATGAGGCTACGGCCGCGCCTCAGGTGACCTATGCCTCCGGACGTGTTGAAGAGACTGGAAAGACGGATGCCAAGCCCGATGTCAGAATTCTGCATTACAACGATGTCTACCACTTGGACCCTTCCAGTGCCGAGCCAGTTGGTGGCTTGCCCAGGTTCATCACCACTTGTCGAGAGTACCAGGAAGGAAAGCAGTATGAGGATCAACCCAAGATCTTGACCCTGTTCTCGGGAGATGCTTTCAATCCGAGCCTAGAAAGTTCAGTCACCAAGGGTATGTACCGACAGCACACCATCTTCATCAGCATACTAACTCTACCAGGGCAGCATATGGTCCCAGTACTTAATGCTATCGGCACAGATTGTGCTTGTGTGGGGGTATTTAAACCACTTCACCCCCGTCGAGCACCCTGGCTGATGAAATACTAGAACCATGACTTTGACTTTGGCGTCAAACAGTATGAGCACCTCTCAGGACAATGCGACTTTCCCTGGCTCATTGCCAATGTTATTGACCCCGATCTGGGCCCTGAGACCCCAATCGGAAATGCAAAGAAGACACACATGCTGACCACTTCTAACGGTATCAAGGTTGGTCTTGTCGGACTCGGTGAGCGTGAGTGGCTCGAGACCATCAATAGTCTTCCACCTAACTTGATTTACCGGTCTGCCACCGCTGTGGCCAAGGAGCTTGTTCCCCAGCTGCGAGAACAGGGTGCTGAGATGGTCATCTGCCTGAGCCACATGAGAGAGCCCAACGACAACAAGCTGGCAAAGCAAACTGAGGGACTATTTGACATTATTCTCGGAGGACATGATCACTACTATTCTCACAGTCTCATCAACGGGACTCACGTCTTGCGATCAGGCACAGACTTCAAGAACCTGAGTTATATCGAGGCTCGAAGAAAGAAGGATGATCCTTCACGCTGGGACTTTGACATCTGGCGCCGTGACATTACATCCTCCGTCGAGGAGCATCAACCTACTCTCGAGCTGGTGAGCGGACTCACTTCCAAGCTCAACCAATCTCTGGCAAAACCAGTTGGCTGGACAGCAACACCACTTGATGCCAGGTTTAGCACTGTCCGACTTAAGGAGTCCAACATTGGTAATTTCGTCTGCGACGTCATGCGCCAGCACCACAATGCCGATTGCACCATCATGGCATCGGGTACCATTCGTGGCGATCAGATCTACCCTCCAGGAGCCATCCGCATCAAGGATATCACAACTTGCTTCCCTTTTGAAGACCCTGTTGTGCTTCTCAGGGTAACCGGCCAAGCCATTTTTGATGCGCTCGAGAACAGTGTATCGCAGTATCCTGCTCTCGAAGGACGATTCCCTCAAGTCTCCAACATCCGCTTTGAGTTCGACCCGTCGCGGCCTAGCGGGGAGAGAGTGCTCTGGGTTGATATTGCCGGGGAACCATATATCCCAGACAAGCAATATGTTTTGTGTACCAGAGGTTACATGGGTAGAGGAAAGGGTAAGGGTTTATCTCCCTCGAAGATGTTATGTGAAAAGCTAATCTCTCTCCAGATGGATTTACCAGCCTCCTTGTCAAATCTGAGGGTGGCGTCGCTGAGGAAATTATCGAGGAGGAGAACGGTATTCTCATCTCGGCCATGCTACGCCAATACTTCATGGGCCTCCGCACCGTGGGCAAATGGCGAAACCTCGCGCAGCACTGGAACGACGTAGCCGACAAGTGCGACATACCCATGTCGCCAGGGTCGCAGACTAAATTCAATGTCGACTTCCCCGACCTGTCTACCCTATCCTCCAAGCTTCCCAAGGACAAGCACACTGAGAATGTCACCAAGAAGACGGGCGACCCGTGGGAAAAATTCCTCAGACGCCGGTTTAGCCACAATGTTCAGCCATTGAATGATGATACCGAATCGGACGACGAGTCTGAAGATGATGACAAGGATGTGGGAGGCATTCAGCTCGACTTTGAGATACTGCTGATGCGCAAGTTTTGGACAAAGTGGGCGCTCAAGGCGGGCGTCAAGGCAGGCATCTGCGATCCTCTCAAGGAGGGTGAGTTCACTGTTGACTGGACGAGATGCATTGCGCCAGTGAACGAGGGTAGAATTAAAATGGTAGAGGTGTGAGCACGGTATAGAGCGACAAACGAAAAAGAATATACATGGCCAAGCTGGGCTTTTGGGTACAGATCATACAGTTGCTGTTTGCTTGAACAATTCCATGATGATTGTACTGAATCATCGTAATCCCGTCGGATGTCCAACTCGATCAGTTGGTAATGCCGTGATGCGAAATACGATGCAACAGTAAGCTTAACCAGGACCTTAGCTTAAATCCACGTTTTGTCCATAATGTCACTGATGAAACCCTACCTCCGTCTGCATGCCACAATACAATTATTGTACTGTAAGTCTGTAAGTCCGTTATTCATCCGGCTCCAAGTCATTCGTCCGTTTTTCGGGCTAGGACCAATGATCTGGGGCCATTATTTCTTGACGTCAGTGGATTGGCGCAACGGAAGGCTGCGACACCCTCTGCTTTTGGGGAAATGATGTGCACTGATTGGTGGGCGGGACACGGGACGGAGGTAGCGGAGGTAAGGGGGGGAGGACGGATTTTGGGGTGCAGAAGTGATGATGTGTAGATGTAAGTGAAGAGAGTGTATAAAGAGATGAGATGAGAAGGAAGTGTGAAATGAATAACAAACAAATCAATCAATCAATCAATTGACTACCATTAAGTTATACAATCAAGTACCACCCAGTCGCATCTATTCAGTATACACACAATTGTACTTCAACCACTCAACGTCCCATAATTCATCATGTCTGCAAATCTTCAAGACCAAGCTGCGTGGGAAGCCAGTGTCAGTGCCTTCTTCTCCCGTCAATTCCTCCAACGGATCCCTCCTGTTCCCACCTCCTACGACCTCTCCGGCCAAGTCGCTCTCATCACCGGCTCCAATATTGGTCTTGGCTTTGAATCCGCGCGACAGCTCCTCGCTCTGCGTCTCTCCCATCTCATTCTCGCTGTTCGATCACAGAAGAAAGGTGACGCCGCGGCTGAGAAGCTGAGACAAGAGTTCCCCTCTGCGAAGGTGGAGGTTGCGATTGTGGATATGGCTTCGTATGATTCCGTCATTGGGTTCGTCAAGCGGTGCGAGGAATTGCCTAGATTGGACATTGCCATTTTGAACGCGGGCTTGAATCATGACCATTATGAGCTGGTGGAGGGGACGAAGCATGAGATGACATTTCAAGTAAACCACGTCTCGACCGCTCTTCTCAGCCTCCTCCTCGTCCCTGTTCTTCGCAAGAAGCGTGGAACTACAGCTCCCGCACGCCTCTCCATTGTCGGTTCCGACACAGCCTATTGGGCTGAAGTCAATCCCCCCGAGTCGCAGTCTATCTTTGAGTTGATGGACAGCGAGTCTACCTACACGCCCTGGGATTCGTACAAGCGATCCAAACTACTTCTTCTCATGTTCACCAACGAACTCAGTCAGCGCGTTTCTCCTGACGAGGTCATCATCAATGTGTCCAACCCCGGAGCTTGCAAAGGAACATCGTTGGGAGCTGATCATAAGAGCAAGGCTATCATTGCCATGTCCTGGATCTTCAGGCTCCTGATTTCAAGGTCCGCCGAGGAGGGAGCGCGACAGTACGTTGATGCTGTTACGGCCAAGGGGCCCGAGAGCCACGGAAGTTTTGTGAGCGATGGAACGATCAAGCCGTAAGTGCTACAACCCCGAAATTGTCAGTTATGGATGCTAACATGGTACAGATTCCCACCGGTCATGTACGAAGAGTCTGGAAAGAAGTTGCAAAAGACAATTTGGCAAGAGACGATCAAGGAGTTGGCATTCGTTGATCCTCTGAAGGGACTGGAGAAGAGTAACTAGACGAGTTGGTGCGTCATGAGGATGATGTAAGGGGGGATCTGTATATGGATGGAGTTTGGGAAGGGCAGAATTAATTGTAAGATTATTGGGAAGGATTTGGCGTCTTGTTTTCCTTTTGTTCCCCTATAGAAGAGTCTCCCGCAATAATAATCCAAACCGCCTTCATTAGTTCATGCCTGTCACTTCCTTTTCATTTTCCAAGACGATATTCCCAAAGAACTCATTGGAAGTAGCATGATATGATGCCTATTCCTCCAAATCTTCTGAGTAATCGGCCTGGGCTTCCATATCCTTAGGAGGGGCCCCGCCATTTCCGCCATTTCCGCCGCTGGCCAGTTTCTTGAGACATGTTCGCCAGATGATGATGCATATTATCGTAGCCACGGCGATGGAGACGCCGGCGCAGATGGCGATGAACTTGACCGGATTATCGTGGGGCTTTTCAGCCGGGTAGGTGGTTCTGACATGATGTTGAGAAGACATGGTTGTTGTAGTTGTGATGGAAGTGTTTGATGAGTTGATGGCTGTGCTGATGTGTTGATAGAGGGGTTGTGTGTATGGTGCTTTGATGTGTTGGTGAGATGGAATAGATTTTATTTAGAAAATTGAATCAGGCAGATATTATATGATGATTCCGGAGATATCTACAGCCTCAAAACGTAGCGGGACGTCTGATATGAGCTATCTGTATACGCATATGAGCGAATGGGCGGGATAAGCAAAGTTGGAAAAACTGTGCTGCTGTGTAAGAGCCAAAAATGGTCCATAAAGTGCTGTTCGAGAAGGAATTCCACGGGTACAGGGAAGCATCGTAAAAGAAGGGACAAATAACAGAGTTATACTAGACATGATGTAGACGGCTGTTGTCGTTGAGCTTAGTATGGTGCCTTGGTGTGATCATGCAAGGCCACTGCATACTATAACCTTTTCTTGTTATATCTTGGAAACAGCAGTCCTGTTCTGGCATCGAATAAGACTGTTTCCGCGTCCTAGACTGGAGATTATTTACGGGATACTTTCTGACCTCAAATTGAACCAGAGTTCCTAATGTCAGACCTGCATTTGAGCACATCACGTCACGATAGATCCTGCCAGCAATAAATCACGGCGCAGACAGTCCGTTCAAGGATAAACAATGGAAAGCATGGTCATCTATTGCGGCAATCGAATAATGTCACTTGTTATGATGGTCGACATCGTAGTTCCAACAACCCTTCCATCCCTTCCATCCCTTCCAGACAGTAACATATCAATAGCGCCATCCATACCGTCTAATTCCTCTTTCAGGGCAGTGAGAACTCAACACATACTCCTGGGAACCTGCGACTGTTGAAAGCCATGAGGAACCTGCACAGGTCGAGGAACAGCAATAGGGCTAGTCTGGTGCTCTGGGATAACACTCTGTGAATTGCTTTGAACCATGGACTTGTACTCCTCTCGTCCAGCACGGCCCAGCTTGCGGTTGAGTATAAAGATGACAATACCGAGAATAGCGGAGAGGCCCCAGCCGGCGATAGCCACGTAGAAGAGTCGTAGGACGAAAGTGGTGGAGAAGCAGAGGACCCCGTGGTGATGCATGATAAAATTCTTCAACATCTTGTTGGCAATGTATGTGTCCATGGGGAGTGAGTGATTTTGAAGGAGAGGCTGTCCGAGTTTTCACACGCTCTGCAGGGTGGTTTGTTCGAGTGTTGATTTGATATGGCTGTGTGTCTAGGGATGGGTGAAGATGGTATAGATGGGAATGCCTGGCTATTTAATGCCATCCATGGTTCTTCTCCCTCCTTCTCCAATTGTTGAAGTTATAACCATCTTCGTCTTGATTTTTATCATTGTCAAAGTTTGTGTTTGTAGGTACATGATCACTCTTATTCTTAATCTTAATCGTGGACAACACTCTTTCCACAAGATTTGGAGAAGTATGCTTATATTCCTTCATGTTGTCTCTAATTTTATAGAAGAAATGATATGCAATAGGCAAAGTTTGCCTAAGTCGTGATGAAGTAAATTTACATTAAAGAGACTCTACGTTTAGAGACCGGTTTGCTCATGCCATCCCAAGAGTATCTGATATCCGAAGAATTGATGTCGACTTCACTCATGTCTGCTTAAAGTCATCATGGGAACGAACTACGGTGGGCGACAGAGCCCATGAGTTTCACATGAGAAAGGACATAAAATTTCGACAAAAGGCCTTCTACTTTGAATATTTCATGCAACAATTCAAGAGCGACTCCAACACCTCCCCAGTCTGAAATTTCAACTTGATATAGTCTGATCTGCCATTTCCTCTGTCATGTTACCGAAGGGCACTTATATTCTAAGCTTCTGCTTCGCTCTAGGTCCTGTCGACGACCTGAGTCTCACAGTCACAGTCATAACAGACTTGACAATCTCCATATATTTTAGTAATACTGCAGTAGTGGTATCTCCAAACTGACCAAGTAGTATATAGCCGGCCTTCTACACACTCGACCAACCGATGCTATCTTAGAGAGCAGCAACCGGGATCTATTAGTCGAGTCGAATGTCCGCTTAGTGCTGTTATGCAATGTGAATCATGAACGCTATAAAATACCTCCGAGACTGACTAACTTGTAGGAACGAGCCCTAGGAAAATGTAACACTCATGACAAAATCGTACATGGATCCCACCTGTTGGGCCACCTTGGCGTTATGCTTGCCCCTCTCCCATGATCCGTTCCCAATCCATCCATCCATGCATGACGCTCCACAAAGTACTAATGAAATGCAAGAATACTCCATCATTGATCATTGCCAACACACCGACTCCAGCGATGCTCCTTGGGCGTTGAGTATATACAGGTTGAACGGAACAACAGGATTTATTCGAAAGGCCTTGTTTAGCAAAGCAAACAAGAAAAAGAAAGAAAGAAAGTGAAGCGTAACAATAAGCAAGACAAAACAAAATAAAGCAAAATAAAAGTCTACAACTTGAGTAGGACATCATTCTCAAGTATCTGATCCCTTGAGTTGGAACCCTCAAGGGCCACTCTGACAAAAACCTTGGCTAGTTGGGTAACTTCGACACCGTTGCTCGACCGGCTTCCAATGAGCTTCTTCTTCTTTTTGGGCGCATCCGGGACAAGTACGGCATTTGGCCGCAAGATGCAAACGTTGAAGAATGACGAGTTGGCGTCTGAGATGTCCATTAGGCCCTTTTCAGCCTCACTGCGATGTTTCCGCGAGTCTCCGAGAAAAGATAACGGGTTTGAATGGCGCTCAGAATTCTTGTTGCTGCAGTAGACAAAGGTGAACTTGGATCCGGGGGGAGCCTTGTCGGCTAGACGGTCGCTCATGATCCTTGCGGCGGCGAGTGGGAGGTCGACGTTTATTTGCTGAAGTAATGATTTTTCGTTGTTGAGTTGATCCGGGCGGCCTCCTATAGCCCTAAATTGGATTTGTATTAGCGTCGAGTATGTATGTGTCTTTTTGGTTCATGTTCGTGAGTAGATGGGATGATGGGAATATTTGTCGAGCCACCGAAGATAGCAAGAAAGTCTTGTTCAAACGAGTGATTGATAGAGTATCGCAACGGGAATAAATAAGAATAAATTGAGTAAAGATCATCAGACAGGGATATTTTCTGTCAGTGGAACAACGTGTAAAAGTGAGAGCGAACCTACCATAGACATGCACAAGAACCCTCGAGTCTTCTCAGTAAATCATCCGAATATCGTGAAAAGTCCTGGTGCATGATGATATCTGCTTTCGGGTGACTCTCAACATCCATCGAGACGGCGGTTCTTGTGAGGATAAAGACTCTGGTGATGCGAGGATCTGCGAGGCAATGGCGAACAATGTGTTGTCCAACCATGCCGGTTGCTCCTGTTACGATGACCTTCATTATGTATGCTGGGGGTGAAAGTTGAGGATGACGGTAGCCAATGAATCGAGTGGTGGGTGGTTGTTGAAAGGTGTTTAAATTGTGGCGGGTGAAGATGAGAGGAGAGGCTTCCGATCCAGCGGGGTTTTAGTTGTTGTGATGGGTGGAAGATGATGATCTGGAGTGGTCTGGTGTTGTCTCTGAATCAATCAAGTAGGAGATAACTTATGAGATATGCGATGAGATAAGACAAACGAGACGCGACGAGCTTGTGATGTTAAACTCAAAGAAAGAACCAGTCTCGTCTTGCGTTGTCCTGTGTCGTCTCAGTCCAGTTTTTGACAGGAAGCAGTGACAATTAAGCGGGGAGATGAATGTCATCGATGCAGGCAGGACCAGCAGACTCCAAAGCAGGGCTTAACTTGGGAGCAGGGGTCTTGTGTCTTGGCGTGCAATATGTATGTACCAGTACCGTAATGTGCTGTAATGTGCTGTAATGTACTGTACTGTAGTAGGTAGGTAGTGTATGGTACTGGAGCCAAGTGTGCACCTTGGCTTGCTTGATCTCCAGCTCGTAGAATCGTCAACAGAAGTAGACGGATGAATGGGAGGACGAATAGATGGGGATCCTTGTGTCTTGTCTTGTCTTGTCTTGCCTTGTCTTGCCTTGTCTCGCCGAAAATATCTTGTTCTAATACTTCTTGGCGTTTGCCCCCTCAAGTTTCCACGTTGGTCTGAAGGAGAAGAAGAATAGCAACAGCAACAACAAGAGACAAGAAACAAAATGAATAACAGTCGATGTTTTTGGTGTTTATCCCCTTTTGATGTAAAACGGTAAACAAATGTAAATATAAACAAAAAGAACAACCCATTCCCCATTAAACCAAGTCAGAAACTAAAAAAGAGGCTGAAAAAAAAAGCCCGGATCAAGTCATTCGGAATCCGGCAATTAAGCACAGGAAGAAGAAGAATAAATAAAAATGCACGTACACATACACAGACAACCACCCGGTTTTGCACCGGAGATGTTTCCTCGTTGACTTTTTGTCCAGTACTGTACTGTATAAAAAAAAAAATTCGGCTCAATGAAAATCTTTTCCAAGCAGAGATTATGGTCACTGTAACCCGATTTTCAGGGAAGTAACATGGAAAGGCAGAAAGGCGGAAGAGAGCGAGAAGAAGTGACCTCGACTGGCTTGATTATTGGTCCCGCCAAGACAGCGGGTAAGTTGATCCCAAAATCGTCCTTTTTCGGCCGTTGTTTGAAGATCTGTTGAATTTTTGTAGTCGACTTGGATTTTGTACTAGTAATGAGAATATCGAATTTCGTCAAGCTAGTTAAAATGAAGCACCAAGTTAATTAATGCTCCTCAACATGAGATATGAACTAAGCACACATACACACACACATACATACATATATATACTATATACTACCTTATGTACACCACTATTTCAGCTCATTTCCTCTTCAAAAGGCTATAAATTAGAAATCATTTCCCAAATCACCCGGATCTGCGGCAAACTCCAAAAGCCATCAAGACCACCCACACATCCTTTGTTTGTCCTTATTTCACCATTCCCCATCTCCTGTGCCGACATTCCGTCACTGCCGAGTCCCCCCCTTCATACCTTTTTAACATTTCAACACACATGGAAAAACACAAGGCGAAATGTTCTAAGCACATGGTAATCATACAAACAATCTGATTAATTCCCAACCCCACCTCTTTTTTCCCCCAGGAGGTTCGCGGTTTGGGCCTCGATGCATTTGTAATTATTTTCCCAAAAAAATCACATATTTCCACGTGGTTCAGTTTTCATGATCCGTCCAGGCACGCCACGGCCGTTATTGCCGGAAGACATATGCAGGAACAGACTTGCTTGTTAATGAGCTTTTTAATTTGACTTGTTTTGTTTTGTCTAGCATATATTATTCGAAGGTCTTACCGACGCGCCGAAGGTGTCAAGCAAAGGTCTAGATAAGTGTTTGATCGCTTCGAAAGGTTAGCGACTGTCATGATACTACGAAAATTGCCCAAGAGAATTCCTGGTTTACTCTTGAATCAAGGAGAGATGTAAGGTAGAGAAATAATGACATGACAGCTATTCGTCTGCCATCTTCAATTTAGCTGTCCATGCTAATCCAACCTGATATCCTATTCATATTCATACTCATAATTTTCATCATCTCTTCACCCAATTCATCCAACACGGCTCCCCTCTAGATTCTGTGCTGCGCTCTTGCTTCTCGGATCGTCCTGCTTTCCATACAGATTATCATCCCCTCCGAGTTCCTTGATGGCCTGTTCACTGTTGGCCTTGCTCTGTTCACTGGTGTCTATCGCCTTTGTTAGATCTTGCTCTACTGACAGCAATACTAGTAACATGATGGAGAAATATATGGCAGAAATGTTAAGACGACAACAGGACGAGGTTGAGAAAAAATGGAATGGAGGAACTGAAAGTTGAGTCTTACTTGGGTTGGAGAGGTTCGCCTTGTGGCCTTGGATAGAGTGTGAGACGTCCTCACGACCCTGACCCAACTCCTCCATGTCTCGAGAAATGACAGATCTATCACCAGCGGAATTCATTTTGAAATTGATTGAGTAGTACGGTATTTTGTTATAGAAAGAATAATATAATAAAGATAATAACTGTTTATCCTAATCCCATTTTCTCAATGCATCCCCCCACCTCTTTTATATCCCCCAGCATTCACCATGACGTCGCCCACCCCCTTCGCATATGTCATATCTTCATGGGTTTGGACAAACAGCATGATTACCCCAGAAAATCAATTTACTTACTTTACAAATTCGTTGGATAGGGTGAAGTGACAAGACATAAAAAAAATAGAACCGGGGTTTCTTGGCTAAAGTGGTCAGCAATAACAGGTTTTCATGTCCACCATGTGACGGAGTATTGACTTATGGTGAGGCTCGGCATTTTTGGTCTGTTGCACTAAACGGACTAAAGATCTCGATGGGAACCATTAGTTGCTTGAGATGTCACATGAGATAGAGCACATAGTTTTCTTAGATATGATGCGAGTGCTTGGCAAAAGCTCAAGGTAGTATCTTCAATTAATATATGTAAATGACGGACAAGAATCAGAATTCCGGCGCAAAGGAAAAGGCCCATTGTCAACGCAATGGCCTCCAGCACCGTCCCATCCTAAACGCCTTGCAAATTCCAGCTATAACCTAACCATTACCATCTCTTTTTCTTTCCCGTTCTGCCTATGACTTATTTCGATATTCCGAGTCCCGAGTTGGTGTTTTGGTTCTGTGAGATCGAGTGCTCTTGGCCAGTTCCGAGCTCCTGAGCAACCACCGTCGAGCCGTCCATCTCCTGCACAGGCTGCATATTCCCACCAGCATATGCTTGGGTGTAGCCTTGGTGGGGGCTGCCGACGGAGCCGTTGTCCGAGTAAGAGACGGTAGAATAGGGACGATCAAACTGCGCAGTCTGAGGCGAGTACTTCTGGTACATATCAGGGGATGCGGTGCTGGGGTAGTAGGTGGAGGGCGTGTTGGCATATGCTTCTGCAATACGTGTCAGTCCTCAACCTTCGCTTTCTCATTGAATTGATGATTAACTTACGTTGGTAGCCACTCATGGGTGAGTGATCCATATTGGTAGGGCTAAAGTTACCCTGTGTGTAGCCGGGCGTACCAGGCTGCTGAGATTGCTGTCCCATCGCGGCCACAGGCTGGAACTGCTGGCCATTCTGCTTGTCCTTGCGAGGCTTCCACCAGAATCTCCAGAGCAGGAACGCCAGTACCAGAAGACCGGCGACGGTCGCACCCACGGCGATGCCGGCAATTGCTCCAGTTCCCAGACCGCCACCACCGCTCTCACTCTCTGGCTCAGACGTTGCGGTGCTGCTGCTGCTAGCTGTTGAAGTCTCACTGCTACCAGATGGCTCCAGGAAATCAAGTCTATTCTTCTCCACCGAGGAGAGCTTGGCCGGAATCAACCTGCTCCTAGCGCATGAACCTTCGGCGCAGGCATTCTGAGAGCAGCATCCCAAAAAGGGCGGGCTGTTGAACTTGCACGTGTACCAGATCTGCGTTCCTCTGGAGTCGTCACAATCTTGTGAGGGAAGCTCATCATACATGTCCGTGTTGAAGCTTGACGCGCGCAGGTCGCCATCAGGACAGGTGCCATTGTTGGAGCCGCATGGGTCACTGGTGCAGCATCCCATGAACTGAGTGTCTGAGTTTTCGCAGATGTAGTATGAACCGCCATCTGGGCAGCTGAGGCCAAAGTGCTGTTTGGCTTCCTTGTCAGGCATCTTGGCGATATTGGATGAGGTCGAGGTTGAGTTTGCGTTTGAGGTGGGAGATGAACGATTGTGCAAACAAACTCCTGAGTTGAAGGCAAGCTGTAGAAAAAGAGGGCTGTAAGTGAGAAAGAGAGAAAAGAGCAGTTCCCCAGAGAATAAAGGAAGAACGGAAGGGTAGTGTCCAACCTCAAATGACTAGGATTGCGGCTCTTTCATCCAGTGTGCTGGCAATCTTACTCTGCTCAGCGACAAACCCCATCCATGCTTACACCAGACCGGGAATATTTATTGAACGACACCAATCAAAAGGACGACATGGGGTCTTCAATGGGGCTGGGCTTCCTTCGCTCTCAATTGCTGCGCAACTGTTTACTACGCAATATGCATCTCGCACTCCAGGATCGCTTAATCCTGAACGCTTCTCTCAACGCTCCATGTTCTCCGCTGCAGGACTAGCATTTGGCCCCCAACTTGACAAACAGGCTCGACATACTTCGGTCGTTCCTGTGACACTTGATATTGCCCAGTTGTTCACTCGGTTTCGTTCTTCGAATGGGAATCATCTAAAAGTATGAACTTAGCCCTCAAGATGAAAGCTGTCATCAACTCTTGTCGACTGGAACTGAGCAAAGAAAAACCTGTCCATCATGCGAATTCTGAGCATGTCAAGGCTTGTGATCCTTCCGTCAGATTATGCTAGGGTTGCATGCTTCCTTGTCCAGCCTCATGTCATATAAAAAGCAAGCATCAGCCACTTCAGCTTTCTAGCCGAATGGGTCGCGCCTCCGGAGCCCTATGGACATGGGTCCAAGCGTCGAGGAGGGAAAAGAGACTATCATGGAGCGTTGAAAGAGGCAAGGTCATGCCTTGAGATTGGCATCCATGAACTAATTCATTGATGATAAGTAGACCAGGTAAGAATCTCGCTGATCTCGTTGGTATTGTCCACTGAACCATTACTATTCATAGCCCAGGTCGGCGAAGACAATATCTGCAAATCCATGCCAAAACGGGCCGGGATTTGTTATCCTTGGCATCAGCTTTATTTCGTTGCTTACTTTATTGCAGGGATGTTTGCGGTAGGGACGGTCTGGTTGCAACGGTCCTCGCGTGGCTGAGCGCAAATTGAGGGAGAATCCGAGCTCGAAAAGTCTGCCGCATGCTGAGATACGAGTGATGAAATTAGAAGGATTGCCTTCCAGTGGACGGAGGACCCGAGAGACTCCAAGGAATGGGGGCCAGAATCAGCTGATTTCTCATCAAGTCAAGCCTAGAAGAACACAGGCGAACTTGGTGATTGACGGCGGATTATTGCGGTTTGGAAAACCAGGCTATGGAGAATTGTCACTAGCACACACCGCCTGCTGTGTGACACGATTAGTCGCAAGGTGCTTGATTTGATGCTTGGAAATACTTGGGATCAAGGGTAGTTGCGCATAGTCCGGACAGTTGACTGGTCATCAGCTTTTGCCGTTTTAGTTTACTATGGTGATTTATTGTTGACATTGACCAGGCAGAGTTGGGCTTCGAATCGTTGGTTCTGCCAGACTGAGATTCAAATCTGGCATAGACGGGTTCCCGGAACAACCTGACAAGCTTGGTGGCCATGGGATGCTTGACTTGTCAAATAGACTGTGCGACAGACAACCAACTTCAAAAAGCCTCTGGCCGCATTGCTGCAGCTCTTTCCCTGTTGATTCCTGCTTGTGCGACCTTGGTGGCCATCGTCCACTGTCTACTGGCCGGGACTTCAGATGAACTTCTTATCGATGCCAACCTCGCCCCAAAATAATGCAGCCTGCATCAAGTGCTTTACCCACTGCACATTCGACGCAACCATCTCAGCGACTTTTCAGCCCAAGTTTGACAGCTTTTTCAACCGACGCAACACATGGGGAAAACCCGTGAGCTCAGGCCCATCGCTGAGGCAGTTTTTAGGGCAACCCCGGTCGGAAGAACATCTAACGTTAAGGACAAAGACCCCCCCTGCATTATAGTGTAAATTAATCCTCACTGCCCTTGCTCTTATCCCAGAAATGCGGAAAGGCACAGCAGCAGTACCCATCTCATTCTCAAGTGCCGACTTTGGAAAAGACTTGCGGGATTTCCTCGCCTCGCACCCGGTCGCCAAGCTGTGACACAAAGGTCCATGCGGCGTTTGAAAGCTTACCAGTCACATCCCCGAGTTTGATGATCTTGAGACGACTTTGTCCCAAGACAAAGCCCGCGCACGTGATCTGGGTGACACGAACACTGGGGTGGAAGAGGTTGAGCGACAAGTGATGTCTGAGATATTCCCCGAGCGCATCAGTGAAAGGATGGGCCGCGTCACTCTTGGTGGCGAGCCAATCCCAACCATCATCTGTGTTTCCACCCGCCAGTCGCCGACGCTCACGAGCATCTCCTTTCCATAATTCGGACGTGTTTTGCTTTGCCAATATGCTTCCAGCCTGAGCAAAGCGGCGGACATCTCGAGGAGAAATGGTGATGTCTACTGAGCGTAGCCCCGACTCGAATGACTGGTCGTTGCCGCCTGGGCTGGGGGTTTCTTCTGGCAGAGGCGCATTGAAGGCTAGGGTAAGAACCAAATCGGGCCCCTGATCGCTCAGACCAGCAGTAGCTAGCCAACTTTCCCAGACTCCCAATATGGTTTTTGTTCCTAGATTGACACGGCTCACGCGACAATCAAACGTGGACGATAGCCAGTCCGCAATGACGGTCTTTAGAGAGAGCGGCATTCGAAGTAGTAGTAGTGGGAGATGTAGAAAGTTTCGGTTCTGAGTTTGGCTTTGATCAGACTTGGAGAGGCCAGGAAGAAGAATCGCAGCGTATGCAGCATTTTCATGTCTGATGTCGATCCAAAGGCCGCGCTTTTGGTCGTCAATAAGTACGCTTTCATCGTCGAGTTGCATTCTACTGTCGTCTTGCGAGTTCTCGTCGCCAAGAAAGTTACTCGCTCGAAACCACTGGGCTCGAACTTCCTTCAATGACCCAACTTGACCCATAGAGGTCTCCGTGGACTGTAACCCAACCTGAATGCCTCGAACAACATCGCCAACAAGCGTATCCCTAAGTCGATGTGCAATAGTCTTCAGTTTCGGCTCTGTTAGACCTTCTGACCCAACGTATAGAGGCGATGCCCGATGGACAGAAAATGTGGTGTTGAAGAAAGGAGGGATTGATTCACTTCTTTCACTAGAATCTTGCTGTGAAGCCGCTGAGGGTGAATCCGGCCCCTGAAAGCTTAAACGAGCCATTTTGTGACAAGAACTTGAAAATGTGTTGATGTGTGTTTATGCCGTTCAATGCTTACGGTTGTTGACATGGAGAGTGAAGATGCGTGAGGTCCAATTTGGGGGTTGACGCGTTAATCCATATTAGTAGACAATAAAACCAACTGGGTCTCAACTCGGTGATATTAAGATCTTTAACCTGCGCGTCGGCATCAAAATGTTTCAATGACTATTGAGTCGCAAATGTCTGTGAGCTTTGATTCGTTGTTCTTGTTGTTGTCAGTTTCATGTCGTCTGGGAGATGGTGGGGCTTGAACTTGGGATGAGTACGAAATTGATGAGTCAGCAATCTGGCACACTCGGCAATCGGGCCCGACCAACGGGCCATTGAGGTACAGTACTACTTGCGAGATAATTCTGCCATCACCAACCTTATCAGACAATCATTGATGAACAAAGCATTATGCATGGCATGCCCAACCTTGACTGAGATCATCACGCCATAAATAGACAGGACTTCACCACAACTGACATCGTGAGTGATGGACACATTGATAGTACAATCGTGTTGGTTAGCACCGTCTTCGAGGTCAATAACCGCTAGCCAAAGTTGCCTCGTTGCCATAGGCTCGCTAATAACAATGTATATTCCTTGCGCCATATCAACCTCTTTGGCTCCAGGCCATTGCGGTAATTCACCTTCCAGTACCCCACCGAATGCCTGAACCGAAGATATCCAAGCAGGTCCAAGCGACAGCATATGCTGAAGGGAACTGTGCATAAAGCCTCGATAATGAAGCGAGGCCTTTTTTGTGACGAATAGTTGTCAAAACGTTGTTGTATGTGATTTCATTATGCATCTGGCGCTCTCTGAGAGAAGTAAAACGAATATGGTACATGTATCCTGTCATCATGAGTTTTGTTTGGAAATCAGCGCTCTTCTAGAAATTCATCACACCAACTCTGATGATGACTAAGTTTGCTAAAGATTGTCATGATTAGCACTGCATCTGTCAACATCACGGCATTTCGGCATTGATTGCACGGTTTTCAGACATCAAATGTGCAACCACTTCGTCTACTTATCTTCCTCTAACCAGACCATTAGTATCCCTGTGTCACCAACAGAATGACCAAGCACGCAAATCGACGATAATTCAACCCAATTAACCTACCATGTGTTTTCCTTTTTTTCTACAGTACTTAGCTCATACTATGGGTCCATGATCTCATCCACCTAAGCTCCCCTACATTTTTCCAACGTTGAACACGGGAGATCTTTGAGCACCATGCCTATTCAGAGTTGAGAGTTGGGGGTAGATCTAGCTAGAATTTGGTTGTTCTAGCAAACTCTGTAGAAGCTTCTCGATTGATTCCGTTCTACGCAGGTTCTCGCCAGGACGAACCCCCCCTTTTCCACGACTGGTTTCCACTACCATCATGACAAGTTTTCTAACTCTTTCCTAAACCCAATTCTACCCCTCCTTTAAGACTGGAGCTAGGCCAGTCGAGTGGAGGGGTAGGGGTGGGTTATCGTGGGACACTAGGGTCGATTGACGTCGTTTGGGCAAGCTATTGCGGGTTTTGCAAAAGTTGCTATGGATTGGGCGAATTGCCGTAATAGGTGCAACAGGCGTTGCGAATGAGGCAAGCTACTATTTCTGATACGAGACCATTTTTGGACATGAAGAACTATATAACTCACGATCCCCGTTGAATCTTTCCTCTATTTCCTCTTCTTCCTCATACTCTACGAATTTGATACCCGAATAAACCACCCTTCCCAACACCCAAAAAACCACAGCAATCATGTCTTTCGGTCGAACCGTCACTCTCAACTCGGGCTACAAGATCCCCCAGGTCGGCTACGGCACCTGGCAGGCCGCCCCCGGTGAAGTCGGCAACGGTGTTTACGAGGCCCTCAAGGCTGGCTACCGTCACCTCGATCTCGCCAAGATCTACCAGAACCAGCGTGAGGTTGGTGAGGGTATCAAGAAGGCTCTCGCCGAGGTCGACGGCCTGAAGCGCGAGGACATCTTCATTACCTCCAAGCTCTGGAACAACAAGCACCGACCCAATGAGGTCGAGGCTGCTCTCGACGATACCCTCGAGGAGCTTGGTCTTGACTACCTCGATGTAAGTGTCCCGCGGATTTTGAGTCAAGAATCTTGCTAACAGTGAATCATAGCTCTACCTTATTCACTGGCCCGTCGCTTTCGCCGCCGGTGACAACCTCTTCCCTACCATTGCTGGCAACGACAACGAGGTCGACATTGACCAGAATGTCTCCATCGTCGACACATGGAAGGCCGTGACCAAGCTTCCCAAGAGCAAGGTTCGCTCCATTGGTGTGTCCAACTTCTCTGCTGAGCACGTAAGTCATCACCCAGACCGAATTCCCGTATTACGATACCTTTACTAACGTCTTGCAAGATCGACACTATCATCAAGGAGACCGGCGTCACCCCCGCTGTTAACCAGGTCGAGCGACACCCCCGTCTTCCCAACCCCGAGCTCGCTTCCTACCTCAAGGAGAAGGGTATCATCCTGACTGCCTACTCCGCCTTCGGTAACAACTCCTGGGGCGTCCCTCTTCTCGTCAACACTCCCGAGGTCCAGACCATTGCCGAGCGCCTCTCCAAGGCCCAGGGTAAGACCGTCACTGCCGCTCAGGTCATCATTGCCTGGTCCACCCTCAACAACCACACCGTCATCCCCAAGAGTGTCACCCCCTCGCGTATCCGTGAGAACTTCCAGGAGGTCGAGCTTGATGAGGAGGCTATCAAGGAGCTTGAGAAGCTGGGCGAGAAGCCTCAGCGATTCAACATTCCCATCACCTGTAAGTTCACCGACTTGGCATGATAAATCTTGATACTAACCTTGGTTGCAGACACTCCCAAGTGGAACATCAACATCTTTGGCGACGAGAAGGAGAAGGACGCCAAGTTCCAGGTCGTCCAGAAGCTTTAAATGGATTTGCAGTTATAGACCCTCTTAATGAACAGATGATGAGATAGACGATAGATTCGTTTTCGAATTAGCATCACGAACATACAATACAATACAATAATGATGACCACACATATACTGAAGACTCGCTGCAGAAGTGATTGATTGTCGACTTCAAACATGGATCAGTATATCTGTTATTGCACTGCTTCCCATGGCCTTCATCAGACCATGTAGGCGAATCCGTTAATCCTCGCAGTCTCCAATCGCAGTAGGATTTTCCCAGCTCTTGTACACATATACTCCAACGATAAATCAAATTATAATGCTTCCAATCGACGCCTCAAATATCAACCCCCAACCTTTGCTGAATTCCTGCTACATCACTTTTTGTGTTCTATGCACCGACGCTGAAGCCGAATGATCCGTCGAATACGTCGAGTTTCTTAAAGTCGACACCGCCGCGAAGAGCTATCAAGACGTCCATCGGTGGAACCTTATTCGGAGGGTAAAAGAGGAGAAGATTGTCCATGTCCTCTTCAGTGAGGCCACACATCTCATCCCATTTGTACGTATCACTAACCTTGGACATCCTGACTCTGTTAGCTATTATCCCATGTCTTTCTCTGGTGCGCCTACCATTGCATTCGTTTAGGACCTTCTTCTGGCCTTGGTGCAGCCTTTCGCAATCTCATACGCAGCTCTCCAATCGTCTCAATAGCATTTCCAGCATTCTTGGGCAATTGCTTGGCAATAAACTGTCGAATCGCCGCCGCCAACCTCGGCCCCTTTCCGTTCGTGCTGACCATGATCTGTAGTGGTCCGTCCCGATGAATACTTCCAAAGTAGAAATCGCATTCGGGAGGAACATCGGCAATATTGGCAGGGACCTTTCGCTCCTTGCACAGCTTCCAGATCACGGTCGAGGCATCGGGGTCATCGATAGCAACCAGAACCATATCAGCTCCATCAAGATCTTGGGGTTCAAATACTCGGTCGACGTGGGTGATTTGGTTCTCAGCTACACGGTAGGCGACTTCATCGTTGAGGCCGGACTTGGGGCAGACGACGGTAACGTTGGCATCGGCGTTGAGACAATTGAGGATTCGACCTGCAGCGACCTAGAATAAGGATTGTTAGTGACAGCTCAGAAGCCTCAAAAAGCACGCCTTGGAAGCTCATGTCAAATGTCTTAAAAAGTCCGCAGACCTCAAGACTACGTCTCATAAGCCCGTGTCAGGAGTCATGACATACCTCTCCGCCACCAACAACAAGAACCTTCTTGTTCTTGATCTGCCATGCCAGGATTAAACTGCCTCCTGGCTGTACTGGGGGGAATGTTTTTGCCATTTTTAATCGAGCGAGTAGAAAATACAAGAGACGGAGGATGGGTGACATTCACAGACGTGACTTTTAAGAGAAAAGGGTGCTGGAGATGTCCGGAAAAGCCAGGACCAGCTTGGCTGATAACGTCGTTCGCCCATCTGGCTCGTCACCATTTTTTCCACCTTCTCGAACGTCAGGGTTTCCCGTTATCGGATGGCCCAGGCTTCGCGATAAGACTCGATAAGTGGTAGCCAAAGTGGGACCATGAACGGATCTGGGGGGAACATGAGGGTCCGCTTGTCCTAGCACTGAACCTTCCATGGCACTGCTGGACTGCACCGCACCACACAGTACCACATGGCCCTGCACGAGGAGGTACCTACCTGAACGAGCAACAATTGTGGTCACTTACGTACCTCGACCTCAAGACATTCCCCTCCATTCTGCATCTAACACAAGGCGGTGCAGGCTGCAGCTCAAGGCGGAGCTTAACCAACTGCAGGCGTGTCTTTGATTATTTTCTCCTTCTCTTGGCTGGATCTTACTTCTTCTGCTGCACTCATGATTTTCCTTCTCTTCTTCTTGCCATCATAGTTCCCTCGAAATGTCGGGCCGCAAGCTGGGAGGCGGGCGCATCCTTGGCAGTGGGAAAGGCCTTGCTCCCCCGACTCCTCCGAATGCGCATTCTTCGCGAGTGGGAAGCCCGCTGGCGGCCCCAGAGAGCATTGTCTCTGTCGGCTCGTCGTCCATGTCACCGCCAGTTGGTGATCTGTCCCACTTGGGACGGGACATAGGGGCCAGCATTAGTGTTGGTGTTCAAGACAAGGCCGGTCCTGCTGACGGGCCCGGGCTTGTGTGTCCAATTTGCAATGAGGAGATGGTAAGTTACGATGGGGAAGGATATCCTTTTGGCGGTCTGGATTATGCTGACTTTTGATATTACAGATGACCTTGTTGCAATTAAATAGACACATCGACGATACCCACCAAGAACTCGCGGAAGAAGAGCAGGACGAAGTCAAAACATGGTTCGACAAACAAGTTCTCAAAGCCAAGCGATTTCAACCCCTCTCCCTCATCAATCAGAAACTCCGCGGCTTGGATGTCTTCGAGTCTAACGAGTCAAGTCCTGTGCCGCCGCCAGTTGCTGTGGCTGCCGGCAAGGGACCCCTCGAAGGGCCCATCGACCCCGACGAACTCATAACACGGCATCATTGGCAAAGATCGACTAGCCACGATCTATGTACCGATCCAGCATGTGGTCGAAGTCTAGGACCACTAAATGGAAGCATCAACTGCCGAAGCTGCGGGAGACTCTTCTGCGAGGAGCATACCATGTACCAGATGAAGCTAAGCAGAAGTGCGAACCATGAGCCAGTTCGTGGATATTGGGCAAGAGTGTGCGAGACATGCTTTAAATCAAGAGAAGGATACAATGATCATAACGGCGTACTGATCGACCACACTAAAATGTTCATTGAAAAGAGGAGGAAGAAGGTGGAACGCCAGAACCTCGAGATTTCGCGCTTGGAGAAGCGACTGACAAAGTTAACAACATTGCTTGCCAACCCGCCCGAGAAGATAACCCAGTCGAATGGCTCCCTACTGTCGCCAGTCACTTCATTAACTGGGCAGAAGAATCCTCGTAAACTGTTGGAGCAGTCTGTTGTAACCTGGGAGGAGGATGCAACGGTGGCTAGATGCCCTTTCTGTCAACAAGACTTTGGTTCCTGGACGTTCAGAAGACACCACTGCCGTATATGTGGCCGTGTTGTTTGCGGAGATCCCCAAACAGGCTGCTCATCTAAAGTCGGTCTCAATATATCAAACAGCAATGCTCCTCCGACAGCGACAAACCCAACTACCGAGAAGCCTCCCAATGATGCAGCATCTGGTCAGATGAGCATAGATATTCGCATGTGCCGCGAGTGCAACCATACCATCTTCTCCGCTCGCGATTTTGCCGCTTCGCTTCAACACAAACCCGCGGATCAACGTGCCTATGAAACCCTTCGACAGTTCGAGCGGGGCATCAAACAACTCCTGCCATCTTTCCACCGTACGCTTCTCAACCTCCAGCCCGAAAAAGGTGAGAACGGAGAGGTTGATCTGAACAAGCCGCCCCCAACACATGCACAAATTCAGGAGGCTGCAAAGATAAGGAAGCGGCTCATTGACAGTTTTGCTAAATACGGCACTTCTGCGAAGCGTATACGTGACTTACCTACCAACAGCCCTACTCAACGGCGTCTGCAGATGGCCATCTATACCTACGCTAGCAATTTTCTTCACACCAATATGCTTCCGCTTAAATCTCTTCCTCAATTGCTCCGCTCTCGTTCTTCGGCCTCTTCTGGGATTTCTACCCCTCGCCTCCTCAGTCACTCCGGTTCCTCAAACCTACGACGTTCTGAGCTTGCAGAGGCCGAAACCTCTTCACAAGCGCCTAGCGAAGGCAGCACCGTCATTAGCCAGCTTGAAACTGAGGAGAAGGATCTCCGGGAGCGGCTTGTCGTGTTGGAAGAACAGCGCTTCATGGTTGACAGTATGATAAAGTCAGCCCAGGGTGCAAGACGCTTCGAAGAGGTCAGCGCCCTCTCTAGAAATATTGATGAGTTGGATGCCGAAATCAAGGATCTTAGGGGCAAGATTGGAAGCGTGGAAGCGAAGTGGGAGGGAGTTTATCGAAATGGCTCCAGTTGAGCTCTTATCACTTTGGTCATTCGTTCCTCCTTTCTTGGTTACACTATTGTTTTTTTTGTTCTGTTGGGTACACATATCTATCTTGATACGCTGCATTGCATGGTGTTTTGGGCGTTATTCATATGGGAACAAAGAAATTATTTGTTTGAACAAAAGAGCAGCCACGGAAGTCATGGGGCTTTTCTTTATTATTTACAACCTTTCATACCTTATTCCACCATATTCTCATAACCTTTTTCCTTTCGGGGTCTATAGTAATAAGCATTTGAGGGTGACAGAAAAAAAAAACAGACAGGGAAACCAGAATACACCTCCCCTATTCGTACCGACAATGTTGTTCGATACTTATATAAGAACGCCAAGAAGAGAAGCCACCGCGAGCTTCGGAGTTGTTGCACAAGGCTCGGGATTTCAGAAACAAAGGGAAGTTACAAACAGGTCGTATAGAGTAAATTTGGTCGTGACAAGTTGAACAAGACGCTTTGCAGCGTACGGGGTATGAAAAACAAAGAGGACCGTTGAAGATATCATGCAGCTACTAATGCACAACACCCTCGACTCCACCGAGGAAACGCCTTACACGGCTGATTTCCAACTCTTCGTGCTCGCTCTCGACGGCTTTGAGAAGACCGTCCACGACGGCGTCAACTTGGTCTTCTTGGACGCCTGTGCAGAGAGCAACGACACGACGATACTTGACTTCGACGTCGCGGCTTCGTCCCTTGAGAGCAGCGACCATCTTTCGCGTCATTTCTTTGCGGCCCTCCACGGCCTTGACGCGAGCGCGTAGTAGCGCAGCAGAAGGCAAGAGACTTTCCGAGCCGGATGTGTCGTCTGCGGCTTCGAGCATGGCAGATAATTCCGTTTCCCATGATGATGAGGGGTTGGGTTGGGATGTACGAGATTGCTCCTGCATGAGACGGAGTTGCTCATCCTCGCGGGCATGAGAGAGGTTTGCGACGCGTTGACGGGCGAGTTGCTGTTTCTTAAGGGTGGCGGAGAGGTGTTCTAGCGTGCGACGGGCTTCGCCGAGTTGGGATGAGGTGGTGCGGAGGGTGCTGTGGAGGGTGTCGATGGAGGCTTGTTTTGACTTCATTTCTTGCTGGAAGGCGGTGCCTGTTTCGCTTAATAGATGGGTGATTGCTGAAGGGGGTTAGCAATGTTATCCCGAGGAGGATATGCAAGGGAAACTTACAAGCAACAATCTCATCGCTACTCTCACGAGTTCGTTGGGCGGTACCAGCAGCACCGTTCTTGTCAGCAACAGTTTCGCTGTTTGACTTATCCTCTACGTTGTCACCTCCGATACCGAAATCCAGAGGTCGCAAGCCCACGCGGTTCGCGATGTTCGGATCAGCTCCCACCTCGAGCAGTTGTGAAATGATGCTCCTGTTTCCTATCCTGGCTGCAATGTTCAAGGCAGTGTCGCCAGAGCTGTCCTGGGCATTGACGATCTCGCTCATGAAACGCGCAATGCCCATCTTGGGGTTTGCGAGCTGTGAGTTTTGACTGTTGCCGTTGACTTGTGAGTTCTGACTATTGGGGACACTCCCTTGTCGGACAACCCATTCGAGAAGACTCTCAAGATAGTACCGGCTGGCTGCATTGCGGCCTTTCACTGCGCTTGTCACAGCGATGTGGTGCAGGACTGTTCTTCCTTTCTGGTCGCGAGCCTCGATGGTACTGCCTAGGACCTCCAAAAGGTCGGGGAACGAGCCGTGGTCCATTGAGTTGGTTACGAGACATGCGCGCATCAGTGCCGTCTCACCTGATGCGTTGATTCTGTACGGCGATGCACCAGCCGCGATGAGCGCGCGAAGAAGTGGCATACGCGCCAGAGTAGCAGCCCAGTGAAGTGCTGTGTGACTCTGGAGATCAATGGGCATATCCAGCTCCGCGGGAGTAAATGTGCGGAGCATATCGTGCTTAGATGTGTCGTTGGTGGCTGTATCCATAAACAAGCCCATCAACATACTGCGTTTCATCTCAACATCAGGGGACATTTCGTAAGGGAGAGGAGGCAGAGGACCACCCTCATCGATAGGCGATCGGTCGTGGATGGCACTCTGAGTGTAGATGAAAGACTCGTTTGGTTCGGTTGGTGATCCTGGGAACGCCGCGGCGTACATGTCCATGCTATGTCCACTGAAGCTATCGGCTGGTGTCATGGTGATACGCTGGCGCTTTCGGGGAGGCTCTGGTTCATTGGCTTGCGCCGACGGGCCCTGCTGTGTCGAGTATGCCGAGTCAACTTGCTGGCCATAATCTGAGGCAAAGCTCTGCTGGGAGTTGCCAGGGAAATCATCGCCGTTCTGCATCGAAGACTGTCGGCTGAAGCTAGGGGCGCGCGTAGGGCCATTGCGACTTCGAGGTCCTGGTGAGTCAAAGCGGGCTTTGCTGATGGCGGCAACAGCATGTGATGCTGTGCTTGAGATGTTCTTGAAAAAGGTTCCAGACATTCCATTCGGTCTTCCATCGGCATTCGAGTTATATAGGCGCTTCCTCTGGGCCGCCATGGCCTGTTCTTTGGTTGGAGTATTGAAGTTTCCGCTGCCAGCGACACCGCCATCTTGACCCATATCGTAGGTCAAGAGTGGTCGCAAGAGTTCCTCGACGCCATATTGGCGACACACCTCAACACCGCGCTCGAACTTGATCCATGTGCCCTGATATTTTCCATAACCTCCTTGAACCTTTTCGTGCTCGCCTGTTTGTATTTCTTTCTCGAGAATCTTTGTGCGCTTGCCCTTGTCGACACCAGCAACCTTGAGGATCTGAGTTGCATTGAGCCAGGAATCGTTACGACGGCGCATGACGGCGACATTGTTGACTTCCATCTCGTATACATCGACGCCAGAATAGGATGCCTGCATTGAATTAGAGAACGTGATGTTTTTTCGAGGGATTATACGAATATCTCCGCTCAGAGACTACGCACCGAATAGATGGGACCTTCAGGGCCTCCATTGTAACCCCGGTGGAACGAGTTGGAAAGCCCAGACTGTGATTGTTGGCTCATTGTGAAAGACTTTTGCGACGATTGCGATGCCGAAGGCATCTTGTACAGAACGGGAAACCGTGAGGCTGACGCAGTGATCGTTACTCAAGTCGGCGGCTATAGAGAGAATTGGTGGGAGGTTCGAGGGCGCGATATCATCACCGCGCCAATGGCAGGGTGGGTCGAGCTAAAATTGAGAGCTGGCGGAGAGGAAGTATAAGAATGATATAAATTAGGCGTTGTGTGTTGCTGTATAGAGGGTGATTGACTATATATGGCTCATGCGCCCGTGTCGTCGTATAGAAACAAAATTGGGCTATTGCGCTCAAAGAATCGTGGTTGTGAAGGTGAAGATGGAGATGAGTTGAGACGAAATGAGTTGCCCGGAATAGTGCTGTAAAGTGGTTTAGTGGACGGACGAGGGCGGGAGACTACAGGTTGGACAAGCGACGGGATAGTCTCAGGTACCGCTCGGGTACTTGGTCTGGGGTTATAGGGAGGGGGTGCGCTATAGGGATGCTGTTAATCGGTTTCTGCAGCGAGTTGCAAGGGCTGAGTATGGTAGCTGAAAATGGGAAATTAGAATATTGAACGAGGGTACCTGGGAGATGTACACGAACAGAGATGATGATTTGATTGAATCGAATGTAAGGGATGAAAATTGTAGAATGATGAGGAGCAGCGTGAACACAAATACCCGCTTCAAGAAATGGAGTAGGCAGAAAATGCGACGATATCCTTACAACTGCATGTCCTTTATCCCACTCAAAGTATCTGCACGACACAGTGACTTGGCCCTGACATGCATCGCTTAAAGCCCAGTCGTGTAAAGTGGCATGGACGGGACAGATGCGTTCACTTTAATCAACGCGTTATCTAGTTCGTGCCCTTCGCGTTGAGACGTGTTCGGACCGCGTAATTTCGTGACACACAAAACCCCGCTTCGTGACCGAGAGTAAAAAAAAAGTGAATCTCCACCTTGAGAGGCTCTGGAACGAGGGGTTTCTTTGTCTGGTATGGTAATGACCACTCGTTTGGTGGTGACTTGGGTTGGCCGAGAAAATGGGCCATGTTGATGGTATTTTTCTTATTCCTCAACTTGAGGCCGTGGCCACCCGTGTATTGTTTATTGATGATGTTTCTTACAATGAATCATTTGCATGTCAGCTGGACATGACCTTTCGGCAGTGTTTTGCAGATCATTCACCGCCATCGCAACATGTAAAATCACTACCCAACACAAGTTGATTTCTCATCCAGGTTCTGGCAGCATGTCTGTCATGTGGTAACATGTTATTCGCTCAGGTTGGCTCACCTATCTGACTGTGAATCAGACAGAACTGGCAAAACAGGTACTTGTTATAATACCTGTCTTCTTGTGTAGCCTTCGTTGCACAATATTCACTCAGCAAGACAACCAGCCTAAATATTCATAAATCGTCACATTCATGTTACTTACAATTACGTTCTGTTAGTGACGATGGGACTATTGAATCCTTCACTGACCTGAGGATTTCACCTGTTGTACACTGTCGTAGCAGATGGAAGTATTGATGTGGCGTGTGGCGGTGCTATATGTGGCTCATGGAAGGTACCCATGACATGGAAGCTTGACCAAAACTTCAATCAAAAGAATTCAAGATCAAACACTGATTCGACACTCTCAACCACTTCTTTCCACAACACTCGTTGAGTACTGTCCTTTTCGAGGCCGTGTGCCTCATTTGACCCTCGCTCTTGTAAATCTACCAATCAACCACGATGCCTCTCCCAGCACCGGCTCTTCCCAGAAATCTTCCGACCCTTCATCTGTACCGTCACCTCCTTCGAGAATCATCATATCTCCCACCCGCCTGGCGCGGGGTTGTCATATCCGCGATTCAGAAGAAGTTCCAAACGCATCGTCGAAATGATCCACATGAAACCCACCATCGAGAACGAGCGTATCGGACATTAAACACACTACGGGCGGCAAATAATGGCAATCAAAGGAATATGCAGAAATTGATTCTCGCAGCATTTGCAAGAACTGGCCCTCGTAGACGAAAGCTCCTCGCCGACTTTGTTCAATCGCAAGGACCACAATCTTCACAGGATTTAGAGGCACTTCTGAACGACACTGCGTCGGAGCATAAATCAGCACGGCAGGAGGACGCTCAAGTACCGACGAATTCTACATCGGAATCAAACAAGGACGTTACTGAAACATTGCGACATGATTCGCAATCATCAAGTCGTCGAGACTCCACAGGAAACGAGAGCAGAGCCCCTGATCCCGCCAGACTCACTAAGAGCGCATTTTTCGACAAATGGGACCTGGACAAGATGCGACTGCTTCTTCATTCACAGCGAGCACTCCAAGATAAAAGCAATGTCGTCTGGTTGAATCGCAAGATCAAATCACTGGATCCGCAGAGGAGCATACCAAAAGAGAACATATGGGGCAAACCTGTAAATGAGAATGTTGTCCGGAACCTGAAGGCAAATTTCTGGCGGCGTTCAGCGGACAAGGCCATGATTCCTCTCAACAAGGGCGAGTGGGATCTTCTGCGACAGTTGGCTCAAGGCCTGCAGAATACGGCGGAATGGAAGGTGCCTGAAAGACGACCGACTGCAAGATCTCAAAACGATGAGGATGAGTCTTTGCCGGAGTGGAAGTGGGAGACATATGCGGACAACCCCATCCAACTCGCGGAGCGACACAAGAAGAACATGGCCCCAGAGTCAAAGAAAGGACCGTTCCAAAAACGACGCAAAGAAGGGGAAATCAGTCCACGATGGTTCCGACGAGCCTACAAGCAAACATGGGCAATTACCCCCAAAGTTGAACAGAATCCCCGAACATTGAAGAGGGAAGTATCGTGGGGATCCTCGGATGCTCCGACATGCGTTGGATCCACTGCTCATCTGAACGTGTTTGAGGGATACGATAAGAATGGCAAGCCTTTGAAAACCTCCCAGTAACCGTATCTCTATGGACCAATAACTCCAATCCCCCCTTTCGCCTTTTTCTATCTATGTTTCTCTACCCCATCAAAAAGACTCGATCATTCTGTCAAACTAGCCAGCTTG
Organism: Fusarium penzigii; assembly: GCA_013623535.1. Taxonomy (NCBI): domain Eukaryota; kingdom Fungi; phylum Ascomycota; class Sordariomycetes; order Hypocreales; family Nectriaceae; genus Fusarium; species Fusarium penzigii. The sequence continues at coordinate 42,287 of JABFFC010000753.1, forward strand.
TTCAAGCCGTCGCCGTCCACTCGCATACCAACCCAATCGTTCATGGCGACGGCACCAATGCTCTCATAAAACTTGATGCTGGGCTCGTTCCACTTGAGAACAACCCACTCCAGTCGAGCGCCCTTGATGGCGACAACCTGCTTTGCGAGCGCACTCAGCAATTGTTTGCCATAACCTCTGCCCCGCATCGCAGGCTGAACATAGAGGTCCTCGAGGTAGATGCCAGCGCATGATCGCCATGTGCTGTAGTTGTAAAAGTACAGCGCCATACCAACAGTGTTGCCTTCGGGCGAGATGGCAAGCAGGCAGCGCGCTGGTTTTGTCGGTGATGTGGGCTCAGTGTTGGGGATGGGCGAAGTGTCGGCGTCGGGCGAATCCGAGGGGGCAAAGGCAACGGTGGCCTGGATAGATTCGACGGTGGCTTTGTTGGCGTCGGGTTCCTTCTCGTAGTCGGCAAGTTCCTGAATGAGCTGCAGAATCATGGGAGCGTCTGTGAGGGAAATGTCAGGGATCATGGATGATATACTGGGGAAGGTTGAAGAGCATACCCTCCCGGCGAGCATGACGAATTGTAGCCATTGTGTATGATGTGCTTGTAGATTTTCTGTATGAATAGCTAGAAGATACCCTTGAGAATAGATGCAATTCTTAGATCGAGATGAAGAAGAAAACCAAAAGGAATGGAGGAGTGACTGTGTTTGTATAATGAATGGTCTTGGTGGGGTAATGGAACTAACTAATTGTCCAAAGGGCGCGCCCACAATGAGGGGCGAGCCATGAATCCTTTTGATGTAGGTCTCATGAAGGATCATGTGACCTTTAATTATTCGAATTGCAAGTTTCCGGCTGATATTTATTATGTCTTGAAGCAGAAGAGTCAAGATCGATTACTATTAATTATGCTTACACACTACTTTTCTGCCGGCGATGCTGCTGTGCTGTGTTGCTTCGCTTTCAACTCCAACTCAGGGTACCCATGAGAGACCGAGTTGGGCTTCTTGGGGAGTGAGTGAACTAATAAGCAACTATGTGGAGATCATGGCAGTCTTGCAAAGGGTGCGCATTGTCATGAAAGGGTGCGGCCTGTTCGACAAAGGGCGTATTCTACCCAATGAAGGGTACAGCTTTACAGCGGTAACTATCGTCGATTATAAGTTAATTTTGCATTCATGAGGCGCCATGTCGGGCCGTCGCGAGGAATCATGATGCAGTTTGGCCATGATACGCCCATTGACTTTGTCTTCAATATGTGGCGCTGTCTATGACATTGACACTCAGTTTACTCATCAAGACCTTTTGAGTTGATGGAGACTATTATCACGATGAGGTCGAAATCACTAATTTCTGCAAGTGATATTGAATTGATCAAATTGACATTAAACTTGTCTCGTGGGTATCATTTCTGTAGCTAACAGACTCTTCATCTACAACAAGTATCGATAAGTCGGCGACATATCTCCCAGATCCATCTTCTCCTCCTCAGTGAGCTCCCGCTCAGGAGGGTGGTTGTCCCTCTTCTTGTTAGCAGCCCAGCATGCAAGGCCATAAAGGATACACGCGATGATGGACAGGATTGTAAAAGCAATGCTGATAGAGTAGCCGGGAATATACTTGGGCGCATCCTTGGCGAGGAAAGCAAACACGGCAATGATACCACCGATGTTGCCGAAACCAACCTGCCAGGCACTGCCGATGGAGCGTCGGTGGTGACCTCCGAGGTTCATGTTGAACCAGCAGACAATGATGGGCATGGCAGTGTATGCACCCATGGCGACGAGGAAAAGGGCCGCGTATTGGACCTGGGTGTTGTCGTGGACACTGAGGAGAATGGCGAAGCCGATGATGGCAACGCAGATGGCGCCAATGGCAAAGCCGGCACGGTGTCGGATTTTGTCAGAGATGAAGGCGACACACATGGAGAAACCAAAAGCGACGACCCAAGGAGGGACACTGTGAAGCTGTGTCTGGATAGGGCTGTAGCCGTAGGTGCGAATAATTCCAGGCGCAAAGTAGGCGTAGCCGTAAGCAGGGACGATGAGGCCAAAGTACATGAATCCTCCAAGAATGATCTTGTAATCCTTGAAGATATTCTTGACATCGGCAAGAGTGGTCTTGCGGGCAGCACCAGAAGCACCCTGGTCAGCATGCAGACGAGCAGTAACATAAGCTCGCTCCTCGTTGTTGAGCCACTTGACCTCCTCGGGGAAGTCGGGGAGGAGGAAGTAGAAGGCGAAGCTGACGAGAACGGTGAGAAGACCTTCGAGGATGAAGATCCAGCGCCATCCCATGTAACCACGAATACCGTCCATTTTACCAATGGCGGCAGCGAGAAGACCGCCAAAGGCACCAGCTAGAGTGGTGGAGTTGAAGAAGAAGGAGTAGCGACGTTGGGCTTCGTGACGGCGGTACCACATACCAATGAGGTAGAAAGCTATGATGTGTCAGTTCGACTAGACTTATAACAGCAATATATTTGAGGTGGGATGTTGAACTTACCACCAGGAAACATGCCGGTCTCGAAAACACCGAGGAAGAAACGAGTGGCGAGCAAGCCACTGTAGTTGCTCACAAATCCCTGAATCATAGTGACGAGTCCAAAAGCAAACATGTTGATGGCAAGCCAGACATGGGGCTTGAACTTCTTGAGAAGCATGTTGGAGGGAATCTCAAAGAGGATGTAGGGGATGAAGAAGATGACGAGAGCATTGTTGTATTTTGTGCCGTCGAGAGCGAGTTCTTCCGAGAGGCCAAAGACGTTGGCGTTGGCGATGTTGACGCGGTCTAGATGGTGTTAGAATGATGATAGAAGAATGGTCGAGGATAAACATACCAAGGAAGGCCAGGAGATACATGATGCATAGGAAAGGAACGACGTGAAGGTCGATCTTCATCATGAGCTTTCGATCAGTCGTGCATGGCGGACATGTCAACGCCGTGTTTTCAACCTGTGCATTGCGCTCTGGGTCAATGGAAGGGGTGGGTGAGTCGCCCGAGTATTTCTCATCGTTGGGGAGAGTCATGATGGGGTAGTGATCCTGGAGGAGATATTCTACAGGGAATAATGAGAAGGATGGGGAAGGACAAACAGGAGACGATGCGAGAAAGAAAGGGGAGGAGAAGAGCTTTATAAGAACACAGAGAGGGGGGGGGATGAAGAGAATTTGAATTCTTTTTTCTCTTTTTTTCAACCTCAAGAGTCAAAATCCTGTCATAACGTCACAATACTAATTCACAAGGTAGAAAGACTAACATGGAATTGATCCGCACACCCATGACTCTGTTTTTTTCCCTCTTCTCCTCATTACTCCTCATTCTCCAACCCTCTACTGTAAACCTCAACTCGACGACGATCTAACTTACACACAGACAACCACCACACCAAAGCATTGAACAAGGTGGATCATCCCCTCCGTTACGCGGAGCCGAGGTCGGGTTAGCAAGATGAGTTTTTTCCACTGGGCAGACAAAACGCCAATATTTCAAAAGTCCCAAACCAAACGAGTTAACCTTGTCCGCAGGGATTTTGCATTCCCCGCAAAGCCCACATCTAGCGAGATCCGTGGGTAGGTTTTCTGTCCCGTGGACGAATAGAGAATGAGTTGATTCTGTGTGCCTTTGGACTCGTTCGGTTGGTTTTGGCCGAGAGAGAGGACAACGGGATGAGGATCCTTGACAGACTTTTGTGGGTTGTTTAATCTAATTTAAACTCGTGGAGACGTATTGATATAAAGGTGACCGATGTCGCTGTGAATACTCCGAAGTCGTCCTTCTTATACCTAGCAATTATCTATAATAGATAAATGATTCGATTCTTGACTCACTTCCATGACCAATTTGCTCTCCCTCTCTCTCCATCATTCTGTCTAGTTTGATCTTATGAAATGATACTCTCACCAAGTTCTCCAATTGCCCCCCATGTCATTCAAAGCCTCCTCTTGCAAAGGTGGCTGGCACTACCAAGAATTAAAGGATGCAGCTAATACGCACCCAGACAAACACCCTCGCAAGAGAAAAAGCCACAGCCGAACAAGTGGTGTTTTTATGTCCGAGTTTCTTGGTAATGCTTGGTCCTCTTATTAGAGGAAAATCTCGTCTCCCTCCAAGACAAGATTCCAATATTTGGAGATTCTCGGACATAACCCGCTCCAACACTGACTGACTAGAAACTATTCGACACTTTTTTTTTTTGTCTAGAACACGAGTCTCGCTTTAATTCCGTCCTCATCATTTCACCTTCTTATTTCCATCCTAGATCAAGCCACCGCTTGCATCTTGGCTTTGAGTGCGTCTCACGCCATCATCAAACGGGAAGCTCGTTAATCCCAGACTTGCATCAAACCCATCCCTTCTGTTACTCCCCCACGGGGTAAAAATCGATCCCTACAGATATCCCAACATTGTCGATATCATTCCGCACAGGTAACCTTCGGCTTTGGTAGCCGGGCTAAAGGAGGCAAACAGCAGCAATAATTCCGTTCTGGCAACCATCTTTCACAAAATTGGGGTTAAACGATAGCCTGGTAGGTAAAGTTATGCGACCAGCCGCATGCGAACAACCTGAAAGAATCATAAAAACCCCCCTGTAAATG
>JABFFC010000754.1:0-45651 GCA_013623535.1 Fusarium penzigii
AAAAAAAAAAAAAAAAAAAAAAAAAAAAAAAAGAAAAAAAAGAAAAAAAAAAAAAAAAAAAGAAAAAAAAAAAAGAAAAAAAAAAAAAAAGAAAAAAAAAAAAAAAAAAAAAAAAAAAAAAAAAAAAAAAAAAAAAAAAAAAAAAAAAAAAAAAGGGACGGAAAAAGACAATTTGGACAAAACAATTGACAAGGACCAACTCTCGTTAGTCTCGTTGAAAACTTGCCGCTATATCCGTCCTCGACCACATGCGTCCTCGATCTAGACTCTTTACAGCCTGATCCGAACTGTCACCACTTAGCCATTCAAGGGGTCTTGTTCAATTCATCTCGCCTTGCGGGTGGCCCTCTGCTCGTCGGAGAGATAACCTTGAAAGAAGAGTTTATCCACACGTCGTTTTCGTCTCTCCTACGCTCGGTCCCGATGTTGGTCGGTTTTTTCCTTCCCTTTTTTATCAATCTTGTCCTGAGACACCAAAAACTAACCACTACGTGGATGGGATCTAATCAGATTTAGGATTCCAAATATGTGTATGCGTCTAGGTGTGCTCTCGTCCTTCCGAAATATGTGAGATCGGCTCCTTTCGACAAGACAACTTCTTCAATATTTTCTCAAGACATGGCTCTACCAATAATCACTTTGGCCACAGTTTGCACGTCAATAAACATCACAGCTTCTCTCGGCAAATCCACAACTCAAGGCAAAATCTGCACAGCAATGACCATGTCTCCACCACAGCTTCTCGTCCAGAAAGCCATTTCATCAAGCTTCATTACTAGCGTCCGACCAAATTTGCTCCATTACTTTGAAATGAGGGACTAAAATATTCAGGGAATCCGCCCATTATACCGGTACCGTAGTACTTTTACACCTCGACCACGAGTTCGTCATTCCACCTACATTGCCAGGTGAGCTCACACCCCCCTTGTACTGGACGCGTACGCAGCATCCCCCAACTTCAGCTCGAAGCAACGAAAACACAAATATTGGTCCAACAAGTCAATTGAACATCCTTTCCCTTTTCCTCCCACGCTTCTTTCCACATGTCAAGCCACACACGTTTACTTCACACACATTTCTGCGCATCTTAACCGCGTCCGGTCTAGCCAAAACTCACCATCCAAGTGATAATCTGATAAGATCATCAATCCATAATCTAATCTCTGAGTACGCCATCGCCACCTTAATGTGAACAAGCTCAAAGCTCAAAACTCACACCAAGATTATCACACGCTGGTCATGGGCTTTGTCTCTCTTTGTCTATGCGGTACCAATTCTCCGGCTCACGTTCTCTATTGGTTCATTTCGCCACTGGTTTGTGTGATTGCAAAATATGCGTTGAGATCAGCAATCTGATAAGATCTTGGTGTCATCAACATCGACGACACCCAAGCAATTGATACTGTGCTCTTCATATTACGTCGTTTCACTCTCGGATAGCTGCTCGAGCTCAGCCACTTCATCATTTGGCCCTGTTCATGTTGTTCCCCCTTGTCCTAATTGAACAGAGGCCATTCGTCATCACCTCACTGTCAAATTCACAAAGGCCATCTATGGATTCTTGCAAGCATTCACACGGGGAACCTGAATCATGCCGAAAACTGGTTCCTGCTGAGTTTGCGGGACGTGTTATCCAAACACGGCAGGCCAGCCGACTACGGTGGAAACCTCGACGATATTCTTCCTGGCAGTCACTTTATTAGATACACAAATCGTTTCATGTCTATGAACTGGCATTACAGTTCCTCATATTACACCACGTACAAACAAGGGAAGCCCCTTTCATGGCATTCTACTCCATGTACTATTGTTCTATGCTACTCAAGGTTATTGACAAGATCATGCAGAGAGTCTCATCTGCGCAACTAGTTAAAACAATGCAAGTATGGGGGACTGCCCATTTTGTGACTGTCACTAGAAACCAAACTGTCCATATATGTATATATACTTCGGCCATGCTCATAGGGTGAGCTTCGCTGATATGGTGATTGACGTGATAGTCCTGCTTCACCACCCCGTGAAGGAAAACAGCGTGCATATATACCTTGGAGCAAATACATCTACTCGGGATCTGTTGGCCATCCTTGGCTACTATCCATCCCCTTGTGCAAATCCATCCCCTTGTGCAAGCTATCATGTATGAAATGTTAATGATTTCGGTCTAAGCAAATATATAATTGCAAACTACCTAGCTAGTAGTCAACAGTAGCCAAAAGAACGCGAACAGGCTAGCTTTGTCCTCCATCCCTATAATTATCAGATAAGGTGTATTATAACTTTGAACGCTTCCACTTCAATTCTGGCTACTTAGTTTACTGTATGCCATCACTTCACAATCAATTCAAGACATTCACCATTGGCGAGCACAACATCGGGGATTCCAATTAGGTGAAAAGGGATAAAAAAATCAATATTACTATTACACAAAACCAGCCAGCGGGTATAATATGCTTCTATGTGCAGGCTCAGCTCGGCTGGTTGTTTTCCCCACCCATTTGCTCTTTTTTCGTTTTTTTCAAGTTAGCTTCTCCCACCTGGATCTCAGTCACAGGTTTGAAGGAGGGGACACGTCCCCAAAAATCTCCACACCAAAAATGCATAGGTTGTTTCGTAAGGATCGTAAGAAGGATACGTGTTGATGGGCTCTCCTGACATCCCCTAAGAGGATGTACAAGGACGCTCAAATGGTTGGCTTGTACAAATAGTTTACAAATGTATTCCGCCTCAGGTACCAAGACCTTTTATCTATAGATGACAAGGAAAAACAGAGTGTGTAGAGGATGCTCGTCAAGACCCTTACAGGGCCATGGCGGCAGCCAAGATCACAGCGGCGAAGCCCATACCAGTACGAGCGGCGCCGGCAGTGACAGGGACGTTGTCGGCGGGAAGGGTGCTGGTGGGGACAGGGAGACCGCCAGTGCCAACAGCGGGCTTGCTGGTGATGAGGGTCTCGACGGGGGTCTCAGGAGCCTCAGTGCCAACGGCGGGGACGGTGGCAGTGGCAGTGGGAGGGACGATGGGGTGGCCACCGGAAGGACCAGTGGTGAACTCAACCTCGGGGACAACGATCTCGGTGGAGACGGTGCGGACGGTGCTGCTGCCCTCGATGGTGGTACCCTCGGTGACACAAGGCTCAGTGATGGTGGTCTCGACGACAACGGTGGTGTACTGAGCAGAGGTGACAACAGTGGTGCCAGTGACAGTGATGTAGCTGGTGACCTTATCGGCGCCAGTGGCAATGGCAGGGTTCTCGCTGACATAGGGAGCGCAGATACCTTGGAAGAAGGTAACAGCCTGGGCGACGATGTCGTCGTTCTCAGCGTGGGCGTACAGGCAGTCGAAGACGTCGCTGACGAAGTCCTTGTTGGGGCAGTAGCAGGCAGCATCGGTGTTGTCCTTGCAGTCCTCAATGTAGTCAAGGAAGGTGTTCAAGCAAGAGGGAACGACATCGGGAACATCGTAACCATCCTCGGGATGGGAGCCGGTCTCCTCATCATCACCCTCCTCGGAGTCAGAGCCAGTCTCCTGGGGGGTCTCGCCAACCTGAGTGCGGGTCTCAGTGACAGGGCAGACAGTGGTGCTGACAGCAACGGTCTCGGTAACAACGACAGCGGTACCAGCGGTGGCAGGGCAGTTGGTAACCTCAGGACCGCAAGAGGTGATGGTCTTGACGTTGGTGGTGTAAACAGTAGAGGTGGTGTCGTAGACAGTGGTGATAACGGCAGTGGTCTGCTCAACCTCAGTAGCAGGCTTGGTCTCCTCACCGGCAGGGACAGTGGTGGTCTTATCGACAGCAGGGACGGTCTTGGTGTCCTTGTTCTCCTCGGGCTTCGTGGCGTGCTGGGTCTCAACGGGGTTGGTCTCAACACGGGTCTCAGTAACAGGGCAGACAGTGGTGCTGACAGCAACGGTCTCGGTAACAACGACAGCGGTACCAGCGGTGGCAGGGCAGTTGGTAACCTCAGGACCGCAAGAGGTGATGGTCTTGACGTTAGTGGTATAGACAGTAGAGGTGCTGTCGAAGGTAGTGACAATAGTGGTCTCGGCAACGGGGACAGTGGTGATGACGGCAGTGGTCTGCTCAACCTCAGTAGCAGGCTTGGTCTCCTCACCGGCAGGGACAGTGGTGGTCTTATCGGCAGCAGGGACGGTCTCGGTCTCCTCACCCTCGGTGGGAACGGAAGTGGTCTGGCCAGGGAGTTCAGCAGAGGTGGTCTTCTCGCCAGCGGGGACGGTCTTGGTGTCCTTGTTCTCCTCGGGCTTCGTGGCGGGCTGGGTCTCAACGGGGTTGGTCTCAACACGGGTCTCAGTGACGGGGCAGACGGTAGTGGTCAGAGGAACAGTCTCAGTGACGATAACGGGAGTACCCTCAGTGGCGGGGCAGTCAGGGACGTCAGGAGCACAGCTGGTGATGGTGGTGATCTCAGTGGTGTAGATGGTGGAGGTGCTGTCGAAGGTAGTGACAATGGTGGTCTCGGCAACGGGGACAGTGGTGGTCTCGTCACCCTCAGCAGGAGCGGTGGTAGTCTCCTCCTCAGCGGGAACAGAGGTGGTCTGGCCAGGAAGCTCAGCGGAGGTGGTCTCCTCGCCAGCGGGGACGGTGGTGGTCTCTTCACCCTCAGCAGGAGCGGTGGTGGTCGTCTCAGCCTCAGGGACAGTCTTGGTCTCCTCACCGTAAGGGAGGGTAGTGGTCTCATCACCCTCAACGGGAACAGAGGTGGTCTCACCGGGAAGCTCAGCAGAAGTGGTCTCCTCACCAGCGGGGACGGTGGTGGTAGTCTCTTCACCCTCAGCAGGAACAGTGGTGGTCTCACCCTCAACAGGGACAGAGGTAGTCTCGCCAGGAAGCTCAGCGGAAGTGGTCTGCTCGCCGTAGGGCGCGGTGGTGGTCTCGCTCACAACAGGGGCAGTGGTCTCAGGCACATCGGAGTCGTCGCAGTCGAAGTCGACAGAGGGGATCTCGACCTTGCACTTGTCCTTGGGCTTGTCCTGCTTGGGGTAGACGAAGCGGACCTTCTTGGCACCACCACACTGCTTGTTGGTGATGGTAGTACCCTGGCTGGAACAGTCATGAGACTGCTTGCAAGTAGAGCCGTCAGGCATATCGTAGTGAAACTCAAGACGGCAGTCAAATTCGGGCTTGACGTGGAACTTCTTGACGGAGAACTTGTCGTACTGGTTGCCAGAACCACACTTGCCGGAGTCACAACCGAAAGAGGGAGCGGTTTCCTTGTCGGAACCACACTCACCCTTGATGCTCTTGCCGAAAGTTCGGGTTTCGAGGTTACGCTTGGAAAGGTCTTCTTCACAGGTCCAGCCCTTGAAGTCCCAGTCCTGGTACTTGTCGAAGTTACCGACCGACAGATCATCCCAGTACCAACCCTTCTTCTGCTTGGTGTCACATTTGTTGTTGACACTGCGGACGGGGGTGTACTTCTGCGCGCCGCGCCAGTTGAAAGTAGCGTTGACCTCAGCGAGGCTGGCGGCAAGCGCCAACAGGATGGAAGCCTTCATGGTGGAGTAAAGATTGGTGAATGTAGGTGTTTGGTTTGGTTTGTATAGTTGGATAGTAGCGAATGTACAGATAGTAAATGAAATGCAATATTAAGATATAGGCCAAAGGAAACGAATGACTTTGACAGTGAAAAGGAAAAAGAGATGCAAGAGATGAGATAAAAGAAAAGGAAAAGAGTTGAAGGTGTGATGAACAAGAAAAATAGGCCAAGAGAGGAGGGCATGAGATGCATCTATATAGTCGCCCAGATCTCGCCGTATGTCGCTGTCTATACCAAAAAGACCAAGAGTGGGAGGCAGCAGATGGCCCAGCTTCCCGCCTGCAGAGCACACAAAGGACAGAGGCCGGCCAACCCGGCATCCGGATTCAAGGATCAAGATGCACCCCTCGCTCGTCCATGATGGTGGAGAGGGAGACCTGACATTCAGAGGCCCTCCATACCCTTGCAACCACCTGAACCGGGGTTGAGTTAAACACTCCTGAGGCTCCTGGTGAAGTCCAAGCTCTGTCCGGTGGGTGAGTTGGTGTTGAGCCAGCGGTTGCTAATTGACTCTGGTCCAGGAACCACCAACCAGGGGTTTTTGTTCTATAGCAGGGATCATGGTATACTGACAAAGGCCCCGCCAACAAGGGTATCCGACAAACGGCGCCGGCCATACCAATCTATTTCAGAAGATGTTCTCAAAGCGCGACAAGGGGCGTTTTTAGCTGCCGAGACAAGGGTCTTTCGCAGGCGACCACTCATGGTTCTCAGTCCTTGGCTTGGGTGCTGACAACGGCGAGGTGGATGGACTGATTGATCACCCAGACTGGCACCACGGCGTTCGGGCAATTGTTCATCAACCAATGGCAGGCCCGTGCCTTGCTTCGGATGCGGATTCAATCCCTTCCCAGAATTAATGCACAAGTTATGCTTGATGTGATCAAACTTGTTTTCGAAGTTTAGTGGCTTTTAATGCTCCGTCACGGAAACGATGTTGTTTGGCGACTAGCTTGGCCAATCTCTGGACGCAGAGCTACTGTCATTCATCTCAGATAGAACATGGACACTGCCATCGACAACCCTTTCTTTAACAAGATCCTTTCTAGGATTTCGTGCTGCTAACTTTGGAAACGGGGCTTGAGAAGATACTCTGGTGTATTCCAAGGTGGTATTCTTGTCTCCCTGATCGACAAAGCTGGACACCACACACGGCCGCCGTACACACCGTGCGTAGCTGATGGCGAAAGATGGTGGAACAAGCTGGGGAATCAGAATACGGGGCGAAGAAAGAAGGGGACAAAGCACAACCAGCATCGTCTTTGTTTCTTGGAGAAGGACAATTTGCTAGGCCAGAAGAAAAAGAAGGAAAAATGACCAGGTGGATTAAAACAAACCTAACCAGGAAATAAACTGTAGAGCCAGTGAGCTAATTTCCACCGCAGACAATCGCAAGGTTAACGCCGATGAGGGATAGATAGAAACGTCATGTTAATTGCTGTTGAAAGTTAAACAGATGTGGATGCCAAGCAAGAGAAGAAGAAACACCAACTGAATTTGCAAGGGGGACAAAGAAAAAGGAGAGGCAAGATAGGTACTGTAGGTAGGTACGATTGTCTGAGAGCCTGCCACCACGACCCTACCACCAATGCCTTCCAGTCTCTTTCTCCTCCAAGAAGGTCGCCCCTGCCTTTACTCCTTTCCTCTCTGGGCACATGTTTGCTTTGCCTACCACTTCCGCCGTTATCGTTGCTCTTCTTGGGTTCCATCCAGTCCCGAATGTCCATAATTGTCAATATGCATGGATGAGTGTGACCTAGACGTTGAAACGCTCAGCCACCTTAACAGATTCTGCTAAGAGACTGTGTTGTCCAACGGGTGGGTAGAGCTTGCCCTGATTCGGCAGCCTCCAAGGTCTTCCTACTGCAGGTACAGATTGCGGATACAACGGTGGAAAGGGCTTGACTGGTTAGCGGCAGAGGAAAGGAGACAGCGATGCGCCCACCAATAGATGCCCAGCGCTTCCATGGCTTTTTAGGGACTGGCTCCCTGGGAAGTTCACCGTTAACAAGGGCATTAGGAATAAGAAAACATTTAGAATAAAAAACAAAGTTCATAGAGCAAAGTTTGTTGTAAACTGAGGAGTAAGATCATGCCATGACACATCAGAAGAAGAAAAAACAGCTCAGAAGTCTCTTCCAAGGGACATGATACTTACCCTGAGGCCATGAATGAAGAGCGGATACTTTGTGTTGCCTTCCCCAGAAAGAAGAAACCCTCTAGAAAGCCACCCAGTTTTAAATCGCTTGCAGTCGAATGTGTCAACTGGACGCCACTGAACCCGCACAATGTCTGAGATAGCCGGTTGAGGGCCGTTGGGACATGTCTTGGAATTGACACCCTTTTCCTACTCTAACCATTTTCTTGTCTGTCAATACAAAATTAGTACACATTATTAACATCAACCAGATGCCTGTTCAGCCGTTCTTTGTTCAGGATAAAGAAAAATGTTTCCTCTTGAGATACATACTACAGTACTAGACTACCGGTTGGCAATCTCTGCAAGTAGACAGAGCACCGGATTGACCCCTTCCACCGTCACCACCGCGATCCACAACGAATGGAGCCTCGTTTGAAGGCATCATGGAGAAACATCTGTCGGACAAGGGCCCTGGCCTAGTTTAGTTCAAATGCTACGATGGCATGGGAGATAAAAAGTTATGATTCTTCCAACGCTCATCCCCTTTCAGGGTTTCGACCGCTAGACATGGTTAAATTAACATGGCCTGATCAGAAAAGGGCAACATCACAGCATGGTAAACAAGGAATCCTTGATTGTCCGTCCAAGCAGCTATATGTTGTTGCCTTAACACACGGATTGGGTGTGCAGAGCTACTGTCCGCCTCAGCTGTGGTGTTTCAAGTCACTGCTGATCAACAGACTATCGCACTCCGTCGCCATCGCTAGCTTCTCGATACCCGCTCACAACTACAACTGACTGTCTTACTTTCACCATCTTGATTCACATATCAGCGGCTACAATCTTAAATGCCACGAGAGGAACGGTGGCTGGAACCAGTAACCGGTGCTTTCTCCCTTAGCGTCCACCTGGAAGAACGACAAAGATTCCCTGCCAGCCTTGGCATCCACAATGATGCCCGTCATGGCGGATTGAACTGACAACTGATAACCTGATGATAGAAGTGGCGGCGGGTCATGCTCTGGTGGTTGTCCCCTTTTTAGCATCGGCGCTACGAGAAGTGTGCCTGTTTAGTCGTTTCGCGACTGACCAGGGGCCCCTTGGCGGTTAGGACACTGTTTCAGGACAGGGCCCCTAGGGCGTTTCAACGTCAGGGCAGCCAGTTAAAAGCAAACAAGGTTGTCGTTCTGAGACGACGACAACAACAGATATGGTTGATGGTTGAGATCCTCTGTCTATTGAGTGGAAGGTGGTGGGAAAGCCTGTCTCTCTTTTCGCGGCAAGCTCATGTACTCTTGGAGAGAATGTGATTAGGACAGCGAATCGCTGAAATTCCTGAAGCTGAAGTGGTTATTTCCCGATGATTGGCACTAACTACTTGGGGAGCTGAGAGCTGAAACATGCTCCCGGGTAAGTCAATGATTTATCAGTTGAGTTTGGGATTACTGGAAGCAGAAGTCATGATATAAACAACAAGACACGATTTTATTTTTGTTGGTGAATGACATTAGATTAGCAGGTAGGCATATCAAATGTACTAGCTGTGCGCTTCATGTTTGTTCTCCAGTGTAGGTAAGTAAGGAACAATCCTTTGTAAATTGACACGGAAGGTAGGAAAATGCTACTCAAATATTCCTGGGCTGGTGCAATTCTAACTCCAACTTCAACTCTACCTCACAGCACGCTCAATCGCAGCTTTGCCCACCTACATTCTCTTACAACAAAAAAACAAACTCTTAATACACTTCTATCCATGCTTATGCTTATTGTCATTCCTCGTAAGGATGTTATGATCGACGGACGAGGGCAAAGAAAAGTTTCAATCAAGATCTCGCACCGACGTCGATTTGAAACATGATGTTAAAAAAAAAAAAATCCATTTACGCACCACAGTAATCACGGCTCAAACCAGCGTATCCCATCGCCGATCACCTACAAATAGCATCATCACCAATTCGGTTATCCATTCCTCACCTGAATCTGGTGAAAGCCAGGCGTCAAGGGTTCTCAGATTGGCGTAGGTGGATTCACACCGGCGTAATCCCTGCATGCAATTTCCCATCAACGCGCACCTGCAGTCGGTTTTTCTTCTATCCATCGCTCATTCATGCATGACCCATTATACAATACAACATGGGTTCATTCTCCGGCTAAACCCATGTTTTGTGTTTGGTCACATCATATCAGAGTACCTTGTTTCTCTTATTGCTTTTTGGATGTCGCCTCTCGCCTTACCTGTTCATTCTGGCTCGGTTACACTCTTTCGGGCTCTCGGCCGATGCCTTCTCCATCTACGCTCAGACATGACGATATTTACCCCATAACCTGACGGTGGACCTGCTCATGGCGGACAATCAACGACATGGATAAACCCAAACATCAGTACAGATACACACCATCAACCAATGTTCAACATAACGGATGAAGTACTCAATCGAAGGATTCTCAAGAACTACTGCCAGTTCAATCTAGAGACTAACACGGAGAAACGTTCGTTACCTGGGCACTTCGCTAGAGTGGAAACATGAACGGAAATATGGCGCCCTATCCTTGTCGCTGCTTCAACGTCGAAGGAGTTGCGAATCCCTGTTCTTCCCTCTACCCCTTGGCACAGGCACTTGCAAGGTCTGATGCCAGCCAATGTTACGTCGTGACCCCTTTCGAGAAGCTAGATCAATGTCGTTGCTACCTCGTCCCAGATAATCATGGCCAGACCAGAAACTTCGTTCAGGTTTGCAGGCGCATGTTACCAGCATTGCTCGATGCGATTGGTTTCTCTCACAAGCTCTCTGGTGCGTTTCGAGTTGCGGTGGTGGCGTTTTCTCTGAAATCGTCCTTTGTGAACATTCTCAACAGCATGACTCTCGCTCTACAGTACTGGCTTAACCACAAAGATCGTGCTTTCACATTTAAAGTTGATCTTATTGGTTGTTCTTCATTGGCCTCAGGCGATTCAATACTAGTTGTGTAACCAAGTTGGTCTCAGTTGACTTCTCACTGGTAATGGGAATTCGCAATCAAACGTCTCGTATGTTTCTGGTCGTTCACGAACCATTCGCACGAGCCTTCAATATTTTTGACATCCCGATGATTGAATGACATCTATCTCTTCGTCAGGAAGCATTAAGCAGTAGAATATTCCAAGAACCTGTCCTCACCACTTCCCTGGCCAACTATGACCATCTTGGTCAACAGTTTATCTTCATTTATGCATGTTTGTGTAAGTTGCCCCTTTCTATCATCTTCATCCCTTCTTTTGGCGAATATTCTCCACTGATCACCAAGATAGAGGGCTCTATCTTTGGCCGTCCGCCCCGTTTCACGCACGAAATTATCCGATAACCACGAGCTGCCCTTGTAGGCTGTCAAGGAGTGAGTTTTCTTCCATGGCCATTTGTAGGGATGTCATGGTCTTCAGCTCAACGTTGAGCATGCCCAGCATGCCAAATTACTTCTACCCTCATGATCATGGGCAGATATTCCTCGGTTCCCATGTCTCTGCGCTTTCCCAGAAGACTCATGGGTTGTTGAATGGATGACAGGGTACGTGTAAAGGGGCCCGTTCGCTTCCTCTTTTCCCCTTTTCTCTACCTCTTTGCCCCTTTGCCTCTCTGCCCTGGACCTTGCCTGGTCTAGCCTTTTTATGGCCTTGTGGAACCCGAGAACTGAAGAAAAAGGAAACAGAGTCAGGAGAATCACCGCATTAGCCCACTACGGAGGCCATTGCAGTTTTGGGGCCTCGATTTTGCCTCTTTGGGTTCCTGACGAGGGTTCTCTATAGCCAAGAGGTCACTAGGCCATGCATGCTGCTGGTTAGCTCCATGTAATGAATGCTACGTAGTTGGTGAGTGATCGGGTTTGTTCTACTGTATTAATGATTCATCGTTTACTGTTTTGCCCTGACTGATCCGACTGACCGATGATGTCGCAGCAATGCGGTTGCGGACACTCTTTCCCACCAGATTCATACCGTATACGAAGCCGTTGCGGGTCTATAGCTCTCATTGTTGTTGGTGTTGGTATTCAGACCCACGCAGTTAGCTTGAGGTGAGGGTATAGTAGTATGTCACCAGCGCCTTTGTTCAAGGTCAACCAATTATCCCCCTTAACCGTAACCTATACGGTCGCTTAGTTGTGATCAAGTACATCGTTATGTTGTCTCTAGGTTTGTCAGTGATTTCGAGATACTGATTGAGCGTTGGAAGCATGTTCAGTCGAAGGCAGCTTTCTTTGTTGCTAAGAACACTGCAAACACTCGTGCACAATCATTTGTCCTTGCACATGTCATTGTTCTGGTTCAGCATTGCGTGGACAATGGCATTCTTCTCATCTTTAATTGATACATAAGAAGACCTCGTACTTGAACCTGGATGCTGCTGATCGTCACTCTGAAAGACTGAATTGACTACATCCACAGGCACGACATCAGCACCGCCATCATTCTACTAATCTGCTGCGTTGACGTAGTATTTGAATAACCAAACCTCTACCACCGAACCAACATGTTGAACAATCAACCAGGTCAAGCTGTCGAACACAACTTTGTGCGTGACACGCTCAGCCGCGTTCTCCCGGAACCTTTACCTGTCAACACATTGCTTATCTCGCACCGCTCTATCGACTGGGCTGGTTATTATACAGTACAATTGCCAGACTGCATAGTTGAAGGTGTCCCCAAGGACATTATTGTTGGCGTCTCTCGCATCTGGAATGGAGAGTACTACATGCTCCTCAGCGCTGGCGGCAGCATCTCTCGATCCACCCCAGCTCTCTTCGAGTTTTCGAACTTGAAGTACCGGGCACGTGTCCAGACCAGCTTCAACCAGATTGTCAATATCGAGACCGAGGATTCGCTGCACGGTCAATGGCTTGCAGTAGTCCTGTACAGCCGGCCGGGACGTGTTGGGGAGCCGATCAATGCCCATATCCCAGAACCACCACTGAAGAACTTGTTGCAGCAATACCGAGAAGAGATGGACACGAGCGAGAACGAATTGAGCTGGAACTCTGGAGCTTGGATCAATGGCAGCTGGATTCCAGCCTCAAGCATGAAATGCACCTCGTTCATCAGCGGGTACAACGCCCACAACGCTTACAATTCCGACTTGGCGATAACTGGAGCAAAGGAAGGACTCTATCAGCTCCTTCAGGGGATCGCTTCATTCCTTTCAACCGCTAGTCTCACCCTCCTCGAGTCTTTCATCAACAACAGTAATCAAGGGCCAAGGTAAGTTTCGTGTGCAATTCCCCATATAGCCCGTGTTTGGCAGGTAAGTTGATAAAGGCTGGATCCTTGTGACTGTTCAATGGCAATTTGAATCTTTTTGTCTCTACTTAAAAATCCTGGATTTGTAGTCTCTGTTGAGAGTGATGTGATTCGAATAATCTGTGCAGCACTGAAGATTGTTGGGAACATGTACTTGATAGAATGGTGTCTTTATTATGTCCACCCTGCACTTTGCATTCCGTGAAATGGTTGACATACTATTCACGGGCACAAAAAGGTAAAGATGTGAACGTCAAGTCATTCGTTATATTCTAAGTCAACGCTGTCTAATGTTTACCAATGCTCCTCATGCCCCACTCTGCATCCTCCGTATCCTCTCCTCCGCCGCCCTCGCCCTCCTCTCCCTCTCCAACCTCGCTCTCATCTCGGGCGTCAAACCTCTGGCCTCCTCCTCCCTCTTCTCCTGCGGCGTTTTGTTTAGTCCAGCCGTCAATGCGTTACCCTTGCTCTTCTTGCTCTCCGACGTCCTGGGCTGCTCATTCCGTAGCCTCTCCTCTTCTGCCCGCCGACGCTCCGCCTCTTTGCCTTCTGCGTCTTTCTTTTCCCGCTCGTCGCGCTGGTCTGCTTCAGCCTTTGTCATGGCCGAGGGGACCTTGGCGGCGTCCCAGGGCCATTTTGCTTCGCCGAGCTCGGAGCGGGCGACACGGAAGGCATCGCGGGTAGACCGCTCACCGGCAAGTTCAAAAGGCGTTTTGCCCTCGCGGTTGGTGAGCGTTGGGTCTGCACCGCCTCGAACTAGGAGGCCAAGCACAAGCGGAGCAGCATTCTGTGCGGCAGCGAGGTGTAGAGGTCGAGGCGCATGGTAGTGCTGCTCAGGAGGGTAGAATTCGGAATCTGGGCTGAGATTGTTGTTCTTGAGATAGGACAAGAGGGCGGGGACTTTGGATCTGCGTATAAATGCCTGAAGCTGTGATGTGTGCAGCAGAGCCGTCTCCTCCTCTTCCGACAGCTTCGGCTTTTGTGGTTTGCTCTCCGTCTTGGTGGTCGGTGTAGCAGTTCCGGATTCCTTCTTGACTTCAGCGACGGGATCAATCTCGCGGACTTTGAGCCTCGTCAGCTCGATAAAGGAACGCATCAGTTCGTTCTGCGTAGCTCTTCGTGTGCTGAAAGGGAAACTTCGTAGTCTCGTGTCATTATGCTTCAGCACCTGACCCTCGTAGGGACCGAAAAGTGTCCTTCTATTCGTGACACCAGTCGCTCGGACGAAGAGCAACTCTGACGTATCCAGAAGAGCCTTCCAATCCTGCAGCAGGTTTCGTACGTCCTCGACCAGAGCCTGCTCGTTATAACGTCGCAAACTCGAACCGGCCGAGTGCGCAGCACCCTTGGCGTTATCATTTGCAGACTGAGAACCACCCTGTTTTCTCCTCGTCGTGTATCGATGGAACGTCTTGTGCGCCAGTACCGTTGCTTCACGGTTCATGGTGGTGCCGCCTTTCGTCGGACGTGGAGCTAGTGACACGACCATGGCGGCGAAGTGACCGCCTCCGATCATGCAGAGGAAGATGTGAGGGCCCTTGTATGCTATCTCCGGTAATGTGCCGTCCTTGGGCAATCTGGGAATGGAGATGGGTTCGACCTGCTTCTTCCTCAGGACTTGAACGAGGTCTTGGTTTCGTTGCTCTTCTCCTGTAAGGATGGCACGGTACATGCCAAAGTAGGTCTTTTCGGGTAGAAGCGAAGAGCTGAACCATATCAGGGGAGGCTTTCCTCGATTCGCTCTGCCGGTGCTCTCGTCTTCCTCCGCGTCTCCGTTTCCATCGTTGTTCTTATCTGCCAACTTAGCCTGTCTCTTCAGTAGTGAGGTCAGAGTTGACTCTTGCCGAGCATCATCGTCATCCTCTTCTGAATCATCCGAATCAGACCCTGACAGCGACTCGTCCAGGTTCCCAATCAATTTCTCGAATTCCGATTCTGACACAGGCTTCTGTCCCCGCAGCTTCTGCTTCAGATTGTAGTGGTGAAGATCGGACTTGAGGTGGCCGCGCTGGTCGATCAAAGTGGTGAACGTGAGACCGCATAGGGAACAGGCTTGAGAGCCGACGAGGTTGCTGTCGGATGAGGGGGTCTGGCTGGGGGTAGAGACCTGAGATTCGGCGGTTGCTAGGGCTTCGGCGTCGACATCTGATTTTAGGACTAGACTGTCTAGTACGTTCGGAGGGATGTCGTAGACTTGGAGGTGTTAGTTATCTGGATTTCATAAGACATTGGTGGCGGGGTATTGGAAGCGTACGATATAGCGGCTTCCGAAGCAAATCATCCGTAGCTTTGGCCGACATGATGAAGATGCTTGGACGGTTGGTGTATATATCCAAACCGGAAGAATTGAATGGGTAGGAAAAAAAAAAAAGAATTGTGCGATCCACGAGAATTATATATCTCGGACGAAACGCGTGAAGAATCGAATTAGGCGTTACTTTGACGATACAGGATGCGTCATGCGAAAATGTCCCCATTCCCTCCGTCATGAAGCTTTGAGTCAACCGGTCAGCTTAAAGCCCCCGCTGTGGACCTATGACTCAGCCACAAGAAACCCCTCTGTGGCTCGACTGGAAGTACCTTGTGGCTAGTGCAACTTCACTGTGGCTCGAGCTGTGAAGCTTGTGGCAATATAATTGTATGTACTTAGTAAGGTACTCTGTAGCATCACATCAACTGCCAAGTTTTCCTGTCCCACCATGCCATCACCTCTATCTTATCTAACCCCCCCATCAACCAATCTGAATAGATATCAACGTCACTCATGCATAACATTTCAGCTTTCCTTGTTCCCCCACGTAACACTTTCCAATGTTCCAACGCATCATTGTTTCTTTATTTGTAACTTTATCGTAGACTTATCTCAGGTACTGACCGGTGTAGAACGTTGCGTCAGGTAATGATCACATGTGATACGTAAGGTACATCGAATCCAGGGAAGAAAACAAGCTTAAACAGGCATTTCTTGGCTCCCTCACTTTGTTCCTACCCCGCGATCCTTGCTTGTTGTTGCATGGTTACTGGGTGCTCCTGAAGCTGAAGCTGGTCTTTCCTTGAGTCCTCCTGCACAGTGACGAATGACGATCAATGGGTAATCTGTGTATATATAATCCTCTGATCTCCCCTGCCTGGCTTTGTTCAATTCCCCTCATCACATATTCCTTCAACTTCATTCCATTCTTACAAACCTCACAACAAATACACCTATTCTCAATTCATCATGGATTTCCTCAAGCAAGCTACCGGCAGCGGTGATAACCAGCAGAACCAGAACCAGAACCAAGCTGCTGCCCCCGAAGCTGGTGGCGGCTTCATGGACAAGGTCAACGGCATGGCTGGAGGTGGTGCCAAGGGTGAGAAGAACGAGGACTACCTCGACAAGGGTAAGCTTATACCATTGCTCTTTATCAAGTCAACAACCATTATATATGAAACCATTAAGCACGGCCCATTGCTAACCACTGACCCAAAATCAGGTGTCGACTTTGTTCAGGAAAAGTTCCTCGGTGGCGGCGACCAGAGCAACGAGACAGCCGCCGAGCAGGCCAAGGACGAGGCCATTTCGGATTTTATTCGTGACAAGTACAAGGGCGTGACGGGAAGTGATGTCCCCATTGAGGACAAGGACAAGAAGTACGGTCTCTGAATCTAAGGGGTAACACCTCTTTGTACGATAAAGTTATGATGGAATGAAACGAAATGACAAGGGGACTTGTTAAAATCCTACACTTGTGATCTGATATTGTGATTATCTCGTGTTTGTGTGACAATATGAAGATTGACATTTATCCGAGATCATTCGAATATCTGTAGCTTCCAATTCCCTTTAATCTATTATTTATTGCCAAGAATCCCTCTCACATATCATAAATCTATACATATACTTAAATTTTATACAGCTATCAAGCCAGACAATCTGATTCAATTTTCTTCAATTCTGCCCCTCAAGAACCTTCAACACCCTATTGACCATGGGCAATTCGATCATACAAGCTCATCTCGCCACACATCACCTACAGCTCTATAACTCCAGTCCCAGCTTCTATACATCTTTCTTGTTGCTTGTTTCTTATTACTTCTAAACTGTTCGAGGACAGAATGTCTTGATAGTCTGGCCCGAAAACTTCTCAAAGATAAAACTTCGTGTACATGGGCATGTCAACATGCCTGCCTGCGCTCATATTCAATCCGGCGGCGCTTTCTTCCTCCTCTCCATCCATAATAAGACAACATACGACAGGTCAAATTAAAACACTATCAACTAAAAACTCCACATGTACTCATATATCTCGTCATATCGGGATTCCGTGTCTTCCAGACTCCATTTGTCAGTTTTGTTAAAAGCACGTTCCTCGTTCTAAATCGTCCTTCAAAATTCCACGCAGCCTGCGGGCTCACCCAGACTAGATCGTATGTCCTAGATGTGGTGGCAGCTGGTGGTGGTAAGGAGGAGGATATTGCTGATGGGAGTACGCCGGAGAACCCATATACTGTCTGGGTGGCCCTCCATAGTTGTTCGAGGCGTAACCCCCTCTCAAAAATCCACCTCCTCTTGGGAGACCCATGTTTCCACGACCATTCGAACTGCCTCTCCATGGCATACCTCCCCTGCTCTGTGACCAGCCGCCATTGTGCTGTGAGCCATTCTGATGATAGCCGCCATCTCCATGGTAGAAATGCCTGTCACTCTCTGGGGATGGAGGACCTCCATGGAAATGTCCTCCACTCATATTGGGGAAGTCATTGTTTCCATGCCCATTGCCGTTGCCGTTACCACCGCCTCCACGTCGACTACCACCTCTGCTGTTTCCCCTCCTCCATCGATAAGGTCTTCGAGGTGCACGCGGCTTGCGATCTACCTGGAAATCAATCTTCTTGACAGGGTCTGTGACCATGATGCTGTTGGTGATGTCGTACTTTTGCAATTCCTCTTCTTCGGTTGTCCATACTTGGAAGACATTTTCCAGTTTCTCGATATGCTTGACTTCAGGAACCCACATTCGCACGTACGTTCCGTTGTTATCATAGTCGAAAGCCTGCTTCACAGGGTTGAAGATACGAGCATCACCCCGAGGATCATTTCCCACTCCAGCCACATACTGCCAGTTGGCCCAGTTCGACGACACGTCGTAGTCCACTAGCATCATCTCATACCACTCCGCACCGAAGCGCCAGTCGATATACAGGTGTTTCGCAAAGAAGCTGGCAACATTCTGCCGAGCTCGGTTCGATGTATATCCCGTGTGGTATAGCTCACGCTGAGAAGCATCAATAAGACCCATGCCGGTAGTGCCCTCCAGGAACCGGTCGATGATTCTTTTGACTTCTTCAGGGGACATATCCTGACCCTCGGACTTGTCAGGCGACTTCCACTTCTTCTCATCCTTTTTGGTTTGGCCTTTGAACCCTCCTAGCCTGAAAAGCTTTGTACCAAACTTCATGGTGCAGAGGCGCATGTAGTCGCGCCAGAGCAATTCAAAACGCATGGCCCTGGTGCCTTCGTTCTCACCTCGACCAAAGCCCTTTGATCGGGAGTACGCCTCCTCTGTGCCGTTCTCCAGCTTGGCCATCTCTTCGTGGATGGAACGAGCTGTAATACTTCCAAGTGCCAAGTAAGCGGAGAGTTTGGTGCTGTAATCTAGGCCAATAAGACCATTTCGTGTTTCTTGATACGATGTCATGGCACCCGAGCCGATGAGATGCTGGAGACGCTCCCAAGCAGTACTCTCGCCGCCTTTAAAAGGGTGGGCATTCTCAGCTTCCTCGGGATATGGTGGTGGGTTGCTGAGAACGTTCTTGATGGGTTTAAGGAGCTTGTCCTCAAGGTCTTTGTAGGATTCGGGTACAGCAAAAGGAGAATTTTGAGTGGCAGTCCAGGATGACGGCGGGAAGGGAGGTAATGAACCCTTCTCGGGGCGAGGGAGAGAGGGTCTGGGGCGCTCGTTCAAGGGTTCCTGGGACTTTCGATAGGTCGTGAAGACGTCAGGAAGATCTTGTGGGTTGGTAAGACCTGTGTCACGACTTTCGGGGGGTTAGCCTTATCCAAACACACAGTGTTGACACATTGACTCACTCATCGATGAAGTATTTTTCGTCCTTCCACATCTGGAATTTAATGTCGTGACGGGAACAGACAGATGATATAGCATTCTGATCATCTACCTCATCCTTTGAGGGCTCTTCGGTCAACCATACCGAATGGACGGACTGGTTTTGCTCTTTGAGGGACTCGATAACCTGTGTTAATACATCTGAGTAGCTTCCAACCCGCAAAAGCATGCCGCTATCCAACTTCTCAAGTGATGACTTCAGATCCCATGCAGATTCTGCGGTGAACTTTGCTCTCACTGGGCCGCATCTCCAAAATTTACCAACCTGGCTGACAGCGGGAGGATAAGGGCTTTTTTCATTATCCTTCAACAGGCCTGACACTTCAAGTTGGTGAGGAGGGAAAGTGTAAATTGGAAGCAGATGAGTGAAACCGTGGTCAGCTGTGGCGAGATGGTGGAATATGGGATTATCGGTGACTCTGAGGTCTCGGCGAAGGAGATAGATGAGGATTTTGTTACCTCCAGCCATGATGGGCGAAGTTGAATGAGAGAATTGTGAAGATGTTTGTTTGCAATACGATAAAAGTGGCCGATCTTTCGGGTTCGAAAAAGCTTTAGAGCTCGGAGGGGTTAAAAGAAATGGACTTGGTGTGAAAAGTGTTGTCGAGGAAGTGCTCTACTATGTAAGAGAACGAGTGGCTGTATAGATAGTGGATCAACCTGGGAAGTTGGCCGTCGTTTGGAAGTTATGTACGTCGTCAGAGACTCGGCAGCTGTTTAAGAAAGGGGTGAGGAGAGAGAAAGTAGGGTTGGGTGTATTGCGAATTCAAGGGTAGTAGTAGTAATAATAGTTGAGGCAGGACTTGGACGGCTCGGCTGTTGGTGGGTTCGCAGAGGATCTGGCGGATCATGGATCTTTACTCTGGGGTCCTGCACGGCGGGCCTAGTTGGAAATGGCTTTCCACTAGTAAGTTTATGTAGCTGTAATGCCTTGCAAGTGCCACGAGTCTAGCGCAGGGCGGGAGGGGGCGAGACTATGGCTTGACAACGAATTGGATAGATACGATGATGGCATCCAAGTGAAGGAATAGGCTGCCGGGTGTTTCTGTCTGGAAAGTGCCGGCAGCGACTAGAGGAAAGGGAAGAATCAAAGAACAGAAACAGTCAACAGTGGCTACGCCTAGAAGCGCAACGAATGACAACTTGGGCCTAGAATTTTTATCGTCAATATCGGCCAAGTGATGGTGGGCCGACAATGGAGTAAACAAAATAGCGTTGTGCGCAAGTTTAGCTAACGCCTATGACGGCGATGACGCTGATATTAGGGGATTGACAGGGACCCTTCTTTTCAAGGGACCTGCAGATGTTGTGGTGAGATGGTCGATCCGTAGTTTTTCGGTCGATGCGTGCTGGACAGAGACTCCCCTGTGAAACGATCGATCGGGGTTGTTTGACAAAATGTGTCAAACAAGGGCGATTTGATATAGATCGGGAGAATGAAACGGTTTTTTTTGTACTGTACTTCTTCTTCTTCTCTTTTTTTTTTTTTCTTTAACCCGTTTCCCTTGTCGGGGTTGAATATTGAGTTTTGGTGTCAACGATGGTAGTGGGGAGGATGGTGAGGTTGCGAAGAATGGGCTCAGCTTGTCTGAGATGAAGAGGGAAGAGTGCCACCAGAAAGATTGGTCTTGGTAGGAAGGCGCTAGAATGAAGAGTTAAGGGTTCCCCTTCTTCCATCAAGTTGCGACGGCAGCACGAGATCGGAAGGAGTAGCAAAAGTAAAGAAAGAAAGAGAGAATATGCTCACTCCATCAGTCGCGCACTTAAAACGGAAGGTATGAACTAGAAACAACAGATTGGTTATCTGCCGGCGACAAATTCTTTTCAGCTCATCTGCTGTTTTGTTTGAGAAATCTGCAAATAAAAGGGTCCAGAACATTGATGGCAGAGGTCGAGAACGGTCGTTGTGCTGTCCCATTATTTCTTTCTTCTGATTTCATCTTTCTCCTCATCCATTATTATTACTGTCACTTATCCCCTTGTCGCATGTTGTTAGCGATTCCCAAGATCCCTCCATGAGCCTCCAGATCGGACCAGACAGGGGAGGTCCTGGGCGACCAGGGGGGTCTAGAATCCCCTTGAATGGTTGATATCCTTCGAGGTACCCGGAGTACCGTTCCACAAGACGGGGCAATCAATCATGTCCTAGGTCATTCGGGACAGGACCCTAGAGTTTGGATATCGACAGTGATAGGCTCATTGGAGCCTGGTCGCTAAGCCTGCATTGGCACTAAAATGTATGCTTTTTTTGCCCATGGTGGTGTCGACAAGGATCCAATCCAATAAGCGACCCATCTGACCATTCCTTTGCTTTGCCTCTTTGACGAGTGGACAACATGGAGATCCATCCTGTGCAGGAGAAGATACAGTAGATGATGGGATGGGGGATTTTGACAAGTTTTTTCTGAGTTATTACCGAGATAGGCTTTCAATTTGTTCACGATGGTTTCATAATGAAATATGACATCTGGGCGTTGTTGGTAAGGATCTGATATTTCTCACCTGAGGAGGCTTTTGCCTCTCAACAGCAGCCATCCTCCTAGATCGGTTCTTTTGCCCAGTGAAAAGTGCATAAACTGATCTTGCTTTGTAGCACAAGCGATTTATCCTACGAGATGCGATGCAAGCAAAATGGGTATCGACATTGTGATCGCCGGGATTATTCTGAGAGGAGGGGTCCCCGAGGAAGGGAAATCAGGCCATTGAGATATCAATGACATCATTATTCCTTAACTTTTTTTTTTTTTTTTTCTTTCAGCACGAAGACATCCAGACGGCAGGTTGTCTAGAACATCGGGCAATTAATTGCATCCCAAATATTCTATCTAGTTGGATTGAGTTTCTACCACTTGTCCAGGTTGAGATGCCACTTAGCCCGCATTAAACATTTTTCTCTACCACATTCTATTCCTTCCAGCTCTTGTCAGAATCAACCACTCTCTTCCAGATTACCTACCTACCTAGTACCCAAATTAACCCCAGTGGAATCAGCAGATCTGCACGTAGGGTACTAGCATGCCACCATCGACCCGCGATCGTAGGTACGAGACCACTTCCTTTCACCTTGACCGGGACCTGGAGCCTTCCCTTGTTTTTCTCAATATCCAACGTTATCATCGATTGCCTACAGGCTACACAGCATGGTTTCTCCACTTAATGTCGACCTACCGCCGCAGTTGGGCGTTTTAATCCTGGAGTCCAGACCGTGGGGGAAAAGAAGGGTTGTTGCATAGTACTAGATACAAGATACAAGATACAAGATACCAGCACGTTCTCAACGCTCCGATATTGGACAACGTCGTATTCCTGCCGTGATCGAGGGGCGGGTTGTCCCGTCGATTCCAGCTGGTCCTGGTCTTGGTTTCTGGTTTCCTGGATTCATGGTTGTCACATAAGTTGCTTACCCATGCAGCAGGGCAGAGACAAGAGGTATTGTATCAATGAGAAGCTGGTTTCCATTGCCATTGCATGGTAGGCCTCAAAGCGCAATGCATCACATGCAGTGGCAGTGTCTCAATAAAATCCAACCCAACTCCTCCCCTCATGTCTTGACAATGCAAGTATTTCACACTCAGTGGCTTTCTTGTCTCTTATTTTCTGCCTTTCTTGCTCATGTTGCGTCATTTATACGGCTCGTCACTTATTGCCAACCCTTTTCTTCTCATTTACTGACCATTCTCCGATGGTTTACATATGCAGTGCTTCTTGTCTCTCAACCAGGTCTTTTACTGGACTCACAAGACTTCAAAACTGTACCATGACGACACCGCCAGAGAAACTTCAGGGTCGTTGCTGGTTTCGTATTGACGAATAGAGTACCAGCGTATCATGATTTTCCCCTCTAGCGGCTAGGGAACGGCCGTTAACCACAACAACAACCCTAACCCATCAATCTACGGACTTATTTGGGGCAAATGTTTAAACGTGACGTAGAACATGATGATATGGAAGTTGGAATCAATTGTAGTTTCATCAGGACTCTCCTCTGTGTAACGAAAATTCTTTCCTTGAGATCGTCTGTTGAGTGTGCTTCGAACGTTTACAAACGTTGATATCATGCAATCATCCGCCTTGACTTGGTGTGTCAATGCTCGTCATGTCAACTCCCGCCTGTACAGTTACTGCCGGGCATTGGTCCTAAAGGTTCGCGGTTGCATGCATAAGAGATGGTTATATGTGAATTTTTGAGTCCTGTAGCCAATTTCTTGCAGTTCTAGGCACCCAGGTTCATGGCGTCTTAACGAAGCTCTAACAGCAATAAGGAAGTCATGACGAACATACATGTACTACGTAAGGAGGAGACGGTTACAGATTGATGCAGGTAATAGTTTGTTCGTTCTGTTGCTGTCTCCTTCTGCCTTTTGCACTTTGTCGTCGAGATCTCGATTCAAAACTTCCAAGGAATTTCACGTCGACGAGGCTATCATGATACCATTAATTATGACGTTGACACATATGTCATGCTCAAGTCCAACCACCACCGGTTGTGGATACGATCTCGATCTGAACACGTTCCATTACTTCCACCCAGACTTCTTCAAACTAAAGTGAAGCTGAACTCTTTTGGTCCTCTTCTTTGTCCTGTCTGACAGAGTTCTGTGTTCAGGGCATAGCCTCACAGGGCGGCCGTGACGTTATTGTACATGACGAATGCCATCTAGTCGCAGATCCGAACATGATGATGAGACAGTGACAAACCCTTCATGAAAGTGTTGAGAATGATGCATGTTTTGACTACCTCTCATACCAAGAACACATCATTACTTACGGTAAGCGACATATAGCTTTGCAGCGATATATGGCGAATGATCTAGCCTGCAAAAAAGCCATCGAGAGAAATCGCGTAACGACGGCTGTTGGCAGGAAATCCGGTACATTGGAAAACACTACTGGGTACTTGGAGGTTATCCTCGGTCGGCGTTGATCGGAGCATAAGTCGTATATACGCCAGGTTCAACATGCACGATGCCTGATGGAAACGAAAGCTGAGGGGAACATGTTAAGGGCGGAGTAGAGACCCCAGATGCAGTTGATGTTTGATTGTGGATCAAAGAGGGGGAACCTGGGGTAGAGATGTTATGGCTGGGAGGCTCTCCAAATGCTGGTTTGGTGAATGTTTTGCGTGAGTTGATGTTATGGCAGATGATATACCATGCATTTGTTTGGACTGTAATGGTAATCGGTCAATTGGAGGTTTGGATCGAAAGCAGAACATCGATACTAAATTATACAAATGAATCATCCTCTTGGAATGACATGATAGTATTCTCCAACTCATTTTAGGGTAATGGCATGACTTATTGAGGCTGCGGCATCTCGTCGGTAAACCCATCAACCTCACAACAAAGATAGGACAGTTGCCATGATAATGAAGAGAGTGGCTGGTGAGGAATGATTGGATCAGAAGCGGTCATGAAAAGAAGCGACAATTGAATTTCCCCTCATCAAGCCCCATGGGGGGGAAAGATGACACAGAATTATCATTTGTCTTGTGAAGGAAGCCATGACAAGTTCAGTTGAATACACACTGTACACAGCCACGTGTCACACCGCATCCTGTACAGTGTCAATTGAGATCCATCTGCTGAGACCTGGGACTAGCCGAGGGTAGCTGTGCGGTAACCAGCGGCAAACCAAGGCCACCCTGACCCCCCTACAGCCGAGCTCAATAAATATCATTGAACCAAGAAAAAACATAAACCGAAAGCATCTTGTTGACGCGGGCAGCTCGAATCACATCTTGTCTCTCACCTTTCTTCTACGTGATACCCCTCCTCAACTTCTTTTCCCCCCCTCTCTTCTCCAATTGACGAATCCTTTTCCTTCGTCAACCACGACCAATACGGAGACTAAGAGGAATTGAAAGGCAGAAAAGAAAGACAAAAAGAGAATGTCTGCCGCCGTCAACCGTAGCGTCCGAACAGCTACCAAGCAGCTGCGTATCCAGCCCCGGGCCATTCGTCTTACCTCCGCCCCCCTCGTGGCCCGCTCGGCTTCGGCTTCCTTCAGCGCCGTCCCATCTTCCACTCCCGCTTCCTACAGCGCCTTCTCAACATCAGTTGCCAGAAAATCAGGACCTACGCCCAACATGGCTGGACAGCGCGAGTACGATCCTGAGATTAAGGATATTGCCGACTATGTCGCCAACAAGACCATTGATTCCGAGCTTGCTGTGAGTTCCTACAGATTGCCATACCCAACTTCCCCAGAAATCTTGGATTGCCCCGCGGGAACAACCAGAGATGTTTTTTTTACCCCGCCTCACGATCCTGACCTTGGGCACTGCAAAACACCAAGGAAATCAGTTTCATGATAAGGCGAAATACTCAATTGATTTCTTAATACTAACACCTACAATAACAGTTCGACACCGCTCGATGGATCCTCATCGATACCCTTGGCTGCGGTCTCGAGGGCCTCAAGTTCAAGGAGTGCTCCAAGCTCCTAGGCCCTGTCGTCCCCGGCACCGTCGTCCCCAACGGCCCCAAGGTGCCTGGAACTCCCTTCCAGCTTGACCCCGTCAACGCCGCCTTCAACATCGGTGCCATGATCCGATGGCTCGACTTCAACGACTGCTGGCTCGCTGCTGAGTGGGGCCACCCCTCCGACAACTTGGGTGCTATCCTCGCTGTCGCTGACTGGATCAACCGTACCAACAAGGCTGGCGGTAACCTCGCCGGCGGCAAGATCTACACCATCAAGGATGTTCTCGAGTCCATGATCAAGGCCCACGAGATCCAGGGTTGTCTGGCTCTCCTCAACTCCTACAACAAGGTCGGTCTTGACCACGTCGTCCTTGTCAAGGTTGCTTCCACTGCTGTCGCCTCCAAGCTGCTCGGCCTCAACGAGAAGCAAATTGCCGACGCCGTCACCCAGGCTTGGGTTGATGGTCAGGCTCTGCGAACCTACCGCCACTCCCCCAACACCATGTCCCGAAAGTCGTGGGCTGCCGGTGATGCTTGCCAGCGTGCCGTCAACCTGGCTCTCAAGGTCCTGAAGGGTGAGCAGGGTGTTCCCACCGTCCTCTCCGCCCCCGTCTGGGGTTTCTACGATGTCCTCTTCAAGGGCAAGAAATTTGAGTTCCAGCGTCCTTATGGCAGCTACGTTATGGAGAACGTTCTCTTCAAGGTCTCCTACCCTGGTATGTACTTACTTCAGTCGCTGAGACTGTTGCCCGTCTATACTCGAACACCTTAGCTAACAAGCAATAGCCGAGTTCCACTCTCAGACCGCCGTCGAGGCCTCTGAGAAGATCCACCACCTCCTCAAGTCCCAGGGCAAGTCTGCCGCCGATATCAAGTCCATCACCTGCCGAACCCACGAGGCCTGCATCCGTATCATCGACAAGCAGTTCAAGCCCATGGACAACTTCGCCGACCGTGACCATTGCATCCAGTACATGTGCGCCACCATGCTTGTCTTCGGCCGCCTTGAGGCTACGGACTACGTCGACGGCAGTGAGGCCGCTACTTCTGAGCTGGTTGAGTCTCTCCGCCAGAAGATCAAGTGTGTTGAGGACCCTCAGTACACCAAGGACTACCACAACCCCGAGCTCCGCACCATCTCCAACGCTCTCACTGTCGAGCTTAACGACGGCACTGTTCTTGACGAGGTCGCTGTTGAAGCTCCTCTTGGCCACCGTCTCCGCCGTGAGGAGGCCAAGCCTGTCATCCTGGAGAAGTACAAGCGCCACCTCGGCCCCCACTACCCTGAGGAGAAGGTTAAGCAGCTCGTCGAGCTCGGTCTCGACGGCAAGAAGCTTGAGGCCTTGACTGTTGATGAGTACGTTGACCTCTACACTGTTGAGAGCAGCCCTTTTGTGCAGTAAGCGATTGGAAATTGTAGGTGAAAGAGAGGGACTATTTGGCTATAATGAAAAAGCAAAGTGTCGCTTGAGCCTTTGATTGAGGACAGCGACAACATGATGTCAAGATAAATAAACCAAAATGAATAAATAAGTAAAAACCACTTAAACATTGTTTCCCCCTTCTATTCCCCCATTTAATAACTGCTAGACAAGATACGATATAGTAGTCATGTGAAATTGTTGATGTTCCACTCAACACGGACGCTTTATCGGGGTCGTTGCACCGAGTCCTATTCCCGACGGGAAACTTGACAAGACGCCATCAAAGTCCATGATTGGACCGGGACGCCGGCACCCAGGATTTGGCTCGGCGAGGGGCAAACCCACTCGTAAACCATGGGCACCGCCTCAGTCTTTCCCGCTTTTAATTCACGGGGACGCTTGGCTCACATTGTTAGAACTCTTGGGTGTTTCTTGGGAGAAAACAGAGGGAAAAACAGAGACCACATTTTTGTTATACCGCCGTGGTTTCTTCTTATTACAAATTCTATCCTCTTCATCTGTTTGTCTGTGCCCGTGTCATTCGCTGTCGTTGACGCATTACTTTCTTATCGCTACTTGTTTCGTTTTACTGCTTGACATCTTGGGGTAGTTCTCATTTAGTACATCGTTCCACTTGCGACCGAACATAATCAACAGAAAACCCGAGTATTCCGACGTGATAAATATCGCGAAAATGGCTGCGGACCGTCAGACAATTAAGGAGGTGAACAAGTCACTCCGAACCATCAAGAATGTGAGTTCTCCCGGAGCTGACTTCACCTGCTGTATTCCCTAACTGTTTCGTCAGGAGCTCGAGACGCTCCTTGAGAAAGGCGTAATCGACGATGCCGTCTACGATACCATCACCACTGCCCTCCCTCCTGAGTCGTCACTCTCCGGCCCTCTTCGTACCGCAACTGGTTCCGGCAACAATAACGCCGAATCCAACAACACAGCTTCCAGAACTGCCCCCGAGGCTCAGGCGTCTCCTGCAAAGGCATTCGAGGCTCTCAACATCAACAAGTCGCCATCCCCCGCACCTCCATCTTACGAGCAGACCCCCGCCCCCGGTGTCCCTACTCGTAACCAGAAGCCTACTGTCGCCCATGCTCGTGCTCTCTACCGCTATGCTGCGGCCGATGGTCGTGACCTCTACTTTGAGCGAGATGACCGTATCTCCGTGTACGAATACATGAACCAGGATTGGTGGATGGGCCGCAACGACCGTACGGGACTGGAAGGAATCTTTCCCCGTAACTACGTGCTCGTCGAGAACGAGAACAAGACACCTATGCCTCAGCAGCCACAGTATGGTTATCCCGCTCACGCGCAGGGACCCCCACAGCAGCAGAATCCTTATAATGCACATGTACCCCCCATGGCTATCGCGCAGGGTTCGACACAACCACAGCAGCAGCAGGGCCAGGAGGGACAGGAAGGCCAGGGAGATAACAAGGTAGGAGAGTATGGCAAGAAGTTTGGTAAGAAGTTGGGTAATGCGGCTATCTTTGGTGCTGGTGCGACCATCGGAGGTAATATTGTAAACAGCATCTTCTAAAAGGACGCTATCACTCTATGTTCTTGCTTTTATTGGGCTGGGCGCAAAACTTCTGGTGTTTGGTGTTGAACAGTTAGTCGATAGAGACCAATATCATTTGATAGGCTCTGCGTTTGTGGCTTTTGAAAGTGAATGTTGTTCAAGATGATCAGGCTAATTTATGTAATAATTAAAATGCACACACTCACTCCCGTGGTTTTAATCATTCCGTTTCATGGTCATTTATACACACACCTCTATGTACTCTACTAGTAGTATTTGCATAAGAACTACTAAGGTAATATGATTCAAGACCATGAGTGGATCTTCTTATGATGTACAGTAAAATCTACAGTGCGTATACCGCCCATGGGCCACACCATGACACATGTTGAATTTTTCTGCACTGTACCAGTCAAGAAAAATCTTGACCTGAGCCGTCATCTATGCTGTCTCAGTTCAAGATTCCAAGATCAACTCCACGCGACATACGCAAATTCAACCATGTCTGCTTCAAAGAAACGCCAAGCTGAAGATGCACCCGCTCAACCAAAGCCCAAAAAGAGCAAAAAGAGAAAGGCCAATGCCCCAGATGACGACCTACTCGACACTGAGCTTGGTCTCAACACGCTCTTTACCAAGATGGACAACCAACTTCTAGCCGACTATCTTGTACAAAAGCTCACTCGTTTCGGCACCGATCTGAGTCCAGTCGAGATTTCTGATTTGACGATTTCAGGTACGGTTTGCGTTGGATTGCTGTTGTATCTTGATAATGAGAAATGTACCTAACATCTGTCTAGCCAATGCGATTCAAGATGCCACATCCTGGCAAGAAACGAGGACATTGGACAAATTGCCTGATTTCCTTGAAAAGCTCACAGAGGACCCCGAGGATTTGAAGAAGTCGCCCAAAAAGAAGGGTTCACCGCATACTCTCATCGTGGCAGGTGCTGGTTTAAGAGCTGCTGATATTGTCAGGTATGACTTTTCCAGATTTTCATAACGATGCCGAGTTGACCATGATTAGGGCGATGCGTAAATTTTCAAGCAAGGACAACACCGTCGCCAAGCTGGTATGTGTTTATGCCTCTCGGATTCTGAATGAGGAGATGAGTTGACAGAAGAACAGTTTGCCAAACACATGAAAGTTGATGAGCAAGTTCAATTCCTCAACAAGCACAAGACGGGTATTGCTGTCGGCACACCTGCCCGACTGATGGACCTGATCGATAATGGTTAGTCTAACCTGCCTTCTGTTCTTGCCATTACCGTAACGGAAGGAGTGTATCATATTTACTAACAGCTCCTCAGGTGCTCTGTCGCTTGACAACCTCAAGCGTCTCGTAGTCGACGCTTCTCACATTGATCAAAAGAAGCGAGGTGTTATGGACATGAAGGACACGATGATGCCTTTGGCAAGGTTTCTGGCACGACAAGAGTTTAAGGACCGATACGTGGATGAAAAGAAGCCTCTGGCGCTGCTGTTTTATTAGATACGATACCCCTAATACCTGCTAAATTGATGACAAGATTGACTGGAGTAGACTGTGCCTGTCTTTCCCATCGATGTTGGGTCCCGACGATGGGCGCTTTCCATACTGGGCTGTTGCTCTTTTTATCTGCCAATGCATTGATACGTATCCAGCCAGGAAAGTGCTTCGCAATAGCCGTAACCCATGATACGACTGGAGGCTCCTTCGCTTCATTCACTCTTTCACGGCTTCTTCACTAATCTTTAAGGAAACAACTCCTTCCCCCTTAACATTACAACAATTTCACCGAACTGTTTTTCTTCGCCAGACTCAAGCCTCCAGTCGTCTTCTCTCCCTTTCCCTTTTCTTCTTCTTCATCTTCATCAATCACAGTCACATTTTGGCCATCATCAAACTTTGCTTTCCCATCTTTTTGGAGTCCCCTGTGCCCGTTATACACGCCTTTCTTTCTTTTTCTTTTGGAGAACTTCGTTATGTACGAATACTCACTCTCATTCGCCTCTCTTCTTCGGCATTTCGTTTATAACCTGCGACATTGCCAGCATGAAGCTTGACTATATCACAGGGTTGCTGATCTCAGGCATGGCTGGCCTTGGAAGTAGTTCCATCATATCTGTACCAGGTAGGTCATTCCACAACCATCATACACTGACATCTGCTGACAAAGTTTCAGGATGTGTTACAGACTGTTCAGACCACATCCTCGACACTCATGGCTTGGATGGTATGAAGTCTCTTTGTACGAACATGTCTATGCAGAGGGTATGTACACGGCTCAAGATTTGACCAGCAGGGACTGACTAGACCTCGAAAGGAACTCTTCTTGTGCTTGTCCAGTATTTGTCAAGATAGAGACTACGGTCTTGCGCTCGCTCATTCTACCACCACGTGCATTGGACATAATGCTGTAATTGGCAATCTTCATCCTATTGCGTTCCATCAGACTATCCTTCAATATCGAGATACTTCCTCCCTGGTCCCCCATCTTGAGGCCAGACGGTCCGGTGTTCTTTCCTTTGACAAACAATTCACTCTCGCAGTGGATTGTACAGCTGGCTCTGATGGTGTCTTGACCCTTTCCGTTCCTGACCAAGCTTCCACTCACACGTCTCCTCCTGTTGCCGACGGTAGCTCTCCAGCTTTGGGCACTCAGAACGAGAGCGCTGCTCCTGGCTCTGGACAGACTTCTGGTTCAAAGGACTCGAGTATCAACAAAAACCCCGAATCCCCTGCTACCAGCAGACCTTCTGCTAATTCCGGCTCTTCTGCGAACGAAGCACCGAATGACGGAACAGGAGAAAGCCATGGCTCTCCTGTGAATGGAGCTACAGAAGAAAACCCTGGAGATCCAGACTGTGATACCAATGAACGCGGTTCGGGTGATACGCAAGCCGACAGCCAGAACACTGCGCAGGGCGAGAAGCCGCCTCGGCCAGAAGCCACAGGCTCCATTGATGGTCAGCTAACTGGCCAGTCTGTTTCTTCACCCGATCAAATCTCTCCCGGGCAACTTGGTATCAGCCCAGGGACCAATGGAGATGGTGCGAACGCAAATCCACCGGCTTCGAACGCAGGTAGCCAGGGCTCAGCCGGGAACCAACAGCCTGATGCCAACTCCAACAATCTTGGACCTGCAAATCAGCCTCAGGCCCCATTTGAACCGAAGTCATCTGCTGAGAGCACAGCTGCATCTGGTTCTTTAGACAGCGGAAACGGCAACGGCGCAATTGGTGACAGTTGCGATGAGGAAGCAGGCTCTTTGACAGACGCAAACTCACAGCAACCCCCTGCCTCTCTGACCATTGGTCCATTCATCCCTCCTTCAAGTCGCCCTGAACAACAAGACGGCAGTCCTGACGAATGTCTTTGGAATCCCAACTCCGCTGAGTGTTCAGCACCTCTTACTTCATCAAATGGATCTGGAAATTCTCCTAGCCTTGTTCCAAAACCTGATGGTCAAGTTCCGGATCCCTTGAACGGTGGTGGGGTCCTTCCCAGTAGTTCACCTCTTTCTACGGACGACCTCCTATGTCCTGATGGCACCATTCATCCATCGTGTGACCAAGAAAATGGTCGACAGCAGCCTTTGCCTCCTTTCATACCCTCTGCAGATGATTGTCCGGACGGATCTGATGGTCTGGACAGAGAAACTTGTCTTCCAAATGGTGCTTCTCAGCAGCCACAACTGCCAGCTGACGCCCCTTCACCAATTCACACCCCAGTAGCAGATAACTGCCCCAGTGCTGAAAATGGCCAGTCATGTTCAGATTCGGCAACCAAGGATACTGTTCATGGTGTCGATGGAGATACAGGCGAGGGTTCTTCGGCCCAAAGACCTGCTACAGCCGTAACCAATGTGCCTTCTGAATACAGCCAGCTCTCCTCAGCTGATCAACCAAACCCGTCAAGTCCAGATGACTCTGTAACAGGACCGGACCCAAACAATAATACCAACGTCCCGGGTGATCTTCCTCCCTCATGTCAAGGCGATTGCCCAGCCAGCCCAGCCAGCTCTGGCAGACCAAAGATTCCAAGGCCTGACGACACTGGTTCCAACAACGAACCATTTGATCCTTCTACGGGTGGCAACCCCTCCAACTCGGATCCATCGTCTCCTGAAGCTGAAGAATGCGATGACCCAGATAAGGTAGAATCTGGTCAAACCGGTGTCAGAGAAGGAACAGACAATCAGCCAGTTGCTGGAAATCCAGTCTCACAACCTGATTCTTCCGTTCAGCATGCGCCTGCACCTCCAGCCCAACCATTGCCTACTATCCAGCCTGTGCCAGAACCCCCAAGCTCATCTGCGCCTGCGCCTGCGCCTGCACCTGCACCTGCACTTCCAGCCCAACCAACATCACCCCTCATCCAGCCAGCACCAGCAGATCCCGTTCAACCTGTGCCTGTGGCTCCTGGCCAGCCTGCACCAGGTCCAGCTCATCTGGTGCAGCCGACCACTTCAGCAGCCCCCCTTGCGACTTCATTGAATCAACCTGAGCAACCCTTCACCCAGGGCTATGGCTCCGCACCGGCAACAGGACCTGCGCATGATGGTAACATTCCAAACGACCCTGCAGTTACAGGCGCTGGACAAGTGGCCGACGAAGGACCTCTACTGACAACAATAATCGCTCCCACCAAGGTGGGAATTACCGAGACAAAGGTCGTGACAGTCTAGCAGACAGAGGGACCCTCAGGTGGTTCTGAGTTACCAGAATATGGTGGTGGCTTGGAGCGGAGAGATGGAAGTGGTGAGGCGGATGTTGAGGGGTCACTTTTTATGTCGGACCCTCCTCAATCAATGCCAGCAGACGGACTTGTGGTTGTCAGTGGCGCAACTGAACGTTTGGCGACTGCGTCGTGCACTCTGATTACTATTGTCATTTTTGTTTTGGGGGCGTTTGAGTATATTCATGTGTGAATCTGACCAGGTTTGGCGAGTCTGGATTCATTATACACATGTTTATAAGGTGGTGGAGGGTGTGATGATGATGATAATATGTAACATTGATACTGCAGTGTAAAATAGAGATAGTTGATAGTTGTTGATTATGCACATATTCGTTTGATCATTTGTAAACGAGATGATGGCACGGAGTCTGAACATTCATGTGGATCTGATCAGTTTCAACAATACTGGAAGCTTGACTGAGAGCAAGCAAGCAGGCGGGAAACTCGTGACGCCTTCAACTCCCACGACTGAAAGAGGTCATATTTTGATGGTGCTTAAGCCAAAGCAAGCACAACTTATTGGTTTGACAAAATAAATAAGTTCATAAAACCTGATCCGCTAATTTCCAGACATAACGGCTGGAAAACGTAAATACAAAGTGTTAGCTGAGGAAAAAGGGGGAATAATCCAAGATGACCCGAACCAAATATAAAATCCGTCGCAATGTCCATACCCAGAAAATGAGAAAAGTCAGTCCCCCAAGACACCAGATTGATTCCCTTTTTGTACACAAATTGCAAGTCCTTCTTTCCCTCAAGATATCATTCAATAACCCTCTAACACCTCAGTTGCTGCCATTTGTCGTGTTCTCATTTTGGCCCTCACATCTAATAGGCCAAAGGTGATTAATTATAGGCAAATAAGTAAAAACGACGCGCCATAAAGTAACATAGGTCAAGGTGCGCATGATTTAAACAGGAATCCAGTCCTTGAGCCAAGGATGGCTTTGCTTCAGATCCGGGATCACGGCCGTGCTAACACTTCTCTCTCCGACAATGTTGCCTAGAGAGTGGTTGATCATTTGAAGAGTGGCTCGCTTGGATGGCTCCAGAGGGATAGCCACAACTTCAGCAGGAGGAAGAGGAGCGGTGGAGTCGGGAGCAAGAAGCATGGCAAGATTGTCAGGGACCTTGGCGTTGTACTTGTTTGTCTCCCGGCGATACCCAGCGTGGATGGAAGGCTTCGAAGCACTGCCATCCTGAGGCCACCATGTCCAATTGCGGTATTTGCGGCGGTGACCACGCTCAAGCCAGGGGTACAGGTCCGGCTCGATAGTGTCTTTTGGTACCGACCCGAATGGACGCCATCCATAGAACAAGGGCCAAGGGTCACGAAGGGTGAGAGTATGGCGATGCTGAAGCAAAGCGGCACGCGGAACAGCATCATCTAGGTTGTGGTAAGGCGTAGACAAGCGGTCATCTTGGTACGAATGAGGGGCTCCTGTCCAAGCTGTCGTGACGATATCTGGACGAGCTAGGGTGTCGTAGAAGCAGCCCTCATCGAGGGTATCGAGATAGCTACGGATAAAGTCAAGAATTTTGACATCTCCAAGAAGGAATAAACCATGCCACCAAAGTGCGACTCGTGGACGGCGGAGAGCAAAAGTTTTGGCGAGCAGTTCAAAATCACAACTGTCAAGCGCAGGGCGGATGATACTTGTGATAGCTGCTAGCCAAGGGCTAACAAGATTGCAATGAACATCAGGTTGCCAAAAGATACTCCAAATAACAGGGCCCAGCGCGTAGGGATGCATACTGAGTGTCATGTAGTACCGAGCTTCATCCGTATACTGGTGAATCTCGGTAACCTGAGCTTGATCCAGGGTGGTCTTCTTCGGCTTCAGAGATGGCCTTGGAAGATGTGGCTGGAGCTTGGCCATACGATAGAAAGGAATGGCAAGGGCTGCCAGAAATGCAGCTTTGATAGGTGATAGAGGATTAGGATCATGAGATTGGTTTGATTCGTGGCCAATACCAAAGAGATTGCAGAATTCGATCAGGAGCTCGGTGGCCTCCATCGCATTTGGAGGCTGTGCACTGGAATCAATTGACACCTCGTCTTCCGTCGCAATAATAAACTTCGCGTCCCCCATACACCGAGCAGCCCAAGGTGGAAAAGTTCCTTCGTCATCCTTGGCAGCCCAAGCGGGAGCTGGTGCAAGGACGGCACAGAGCCAGTGGACAAGGCGCGGTGAGGCTTCGCTAGGGAGTGGGATTAAGATGTGATTTTGCGCAGGGTCGCCAACCGCATTGATCGGGACAGGGCGGAGGCAGGCGTCGGTGTAGTGGACCTCGCGATTCTGGAGGTGCAGTAGACGGGTGGAGAAGATGTATGACCAGAACATGGTCAAGATAGCGAGGCCTTGCGGGGCGGTCGATGTGTTGGGCCCGGATAATGAGGGCGAATTTCCATAATGGCGGGCGTCAGGGTCCGCGGAGATGATGCAATCTATGGGTGAAGGATAAGAGAGGCGGAAATACTTGGTAGTTCCAGTAACATGGCTAAGGTCGAATTCGGGGTCAATCTGCTTATCCGAGCCGGCCGATGAGGATTGACAGGGCTCCGGCTCCGGGACAGACCAGGTGGGGGCACCGGCAAGAACGCCCTTTGGGGGAACGGAGTCGGGGAGCGGTGGCATGTCCTGAAGCATGATGGAGGGGCGAAGGCCGGCAGGAAAGACACCAGGGCCAAGGTTCATTGCTTTACCAAGGAAGTGCTGCCATGTGTGGCGGCCGTCATGGAAGATGCGCCGGACGTCTGCTTGCTTTGGGACGAGAGGATCGAGAGCTGTGTCGGCAACCCCGTTCAATAGTTGACCCTTTGGTGCCGATGGAGCGTTTGTGGATGGAGACGGCATATAAGAGGTTGCAGCACTAAAGGCCGATGTTAACTCGGTAGGATCAGTCTCTGCGCCAACCTGAGAATGAGCACTCGCATCATCCAGCCGGGGAACAACGGCAGCTTCTGAGAGACCAGTGACGATGGTCGAACTCCAGGCAAACGGGCGATCAAAGGAGTCTTGCAGTTCATAGTCACCGCTAAGGACCCAGGACCGGACATGGTCCATTCCCAGGTCCCACGTCAACTGCATGGTGAGAAGGGAAGATGAACAAAAGGATCCAGATGAGTCGTTATCGCCAGGTTGAGTTGTAGCGGCGGATGCGCAAATGCTATACTATGTGAACACAGCCGTAGGTAAATACGGACAGGTAGTGGATGAGAAGAGGTGAGGCTGTTGATGAATACCGGGGTATAGTTGTGGGTTGAAAGTATAAGGAAGAGTATGAAGAGAGGAAGAAGAAAGAGGTGAAAGAAGGGTGAGAGCGGGTATGATAAATAAGAGAGATATGGAGACTTTATGGGCAAGGGAGAGGAAGAGAAAGAAAAAGGAAAGCGAAGGAGAATAAGAAGTACTGTACTGTAAAAATAAAGTGAGAGAGGAAGAGAGAGAGAGAGTGAAAAGGCTGAAGATTTCAGGTAGCCACCCCCCTCCCCTGGGGCTCCGTTTGAGTATATAAGAAGAAGCAAAGAAAAAGGAAAAAAAGTACGCAGACTCCGAGAGATGCAGCACTTGATACAACATGATCGGATCAGGGCGGGTATGGCTGAGCTATTGGCGGGCGGCGGGCCTCATCTCGCGTGCTGCTGTTACAGTGACGGTAGAAACAAAATGACAGACAATGAATATTATTGCTCATTGATGTTTTTTTCTTCTGATATGATATGCTGGCGTTGTTCAAACCCAACGACGTTCAACTGTAAGTCATACCCATGCCTTTGACAAGGCAAGGCAAGACCAGGACAGGACAGGACCAGACAGGCAAGGCGAGTCCAGTGACGATTTAGTACAGTACAGTAACCCACGGCTAGGAATAGAGAGAATGCTTGTTCCCAGGGCTCGGCTGAACTCGACTTGGCTTGACTTGACCAGGGTGGAGGGGCGGAGTTTAGACCCAGGCTGCGCAAGACGAGACTTGACTTGACTTGCGCTTGCGGGAGGCGACAGATAGTTACGGTACAGTACATGCATATGGTAGGTTAGCGACGTCAGTCGGAGTCTCAGGGCGTCAGAATGAGGACGGCAACGAGAATCAAGACTGAGACTGAGACTGAGATTGGGCGGCTCGAGGAACAGACAAGAGAAAGAGTAGGAAATCAAAGACATGGGAGTATCGAATCCTTGTCATTGAGAAGGGTAAAGACGAAACAGAAGAAACGGTAACTGTTGGGAGGTCGATGAGCACGGCAAGTCGACAAGGGGTCCAGAGTGGACAACCCAAGCAAGCCCTTTCCCCCGAGAGGGATCTCCCAAGGGGTTGAGGGTGTGTTGTGTTGTGCTGCGCTATGTCGTGTAAGTTACGGCACGAATCGCCAGGTATCTAGTTACTGTGTTGTCCATACAGCATGTTGCAGAGTAGACCATGGGCCCGAACGAGAAGTATGTGAGAGATTGAACCTGGCAGGTGGAAGGGTATGTTAGTGACGATAACGTTAGATCCGCCCGTTAGTTAGTTACAAGTCCGTCCGTCCCAGGTAAAAGGAAAAGGGAAAGGAAAAGCAAAAGGCGAGGCGAAAGCGGGACCGGCAAATAGCGGACTTGGGTCGAGAATATCTGGTTGAACTGAAATGAACTGAACGGCTGCCAGGTCACAGCACAGGCTTAGGTTGACGAAAAAGAAAAGGTTCGCAAGAAAGTCACAAAAAGAGGTGGAAAGCTCGAGCCTCCTGGAAAGACAAGACAGTGAGAAAGAAAAGCAAAGAAGATTTGTAAGGGGGAGGACGAGGGAAGACAGATCACTGCGCTCAACTACATATTAGACGGCAACAATACAGCAAATGGGTAAAAGGATGGGGGGAACGAGATGGATTTGATAGCTGCAAGTCTGCAGTGATGGATGATGGGGGCATTGCACATGGGGCAGGGACAAGGGATAAAGCGACATGGGAGACATGATGAGCGAGGGGAGGAAGAAGCATGGGCAAGGGCGGAAGCATAGACCAAGTTGAAATCAACCACTAATTCCATTGCAAAGGAAGGTCCCCGTCCCACCATCACTTCCATTTCTTCCGTTTTGACCCCTCCACACTTGGTTAAAAAAAGAGATACTAGCAAAAAAAGAAAAGAAAGTAAAAAATCTATTTCTTTTTTTTTTTTTTTTGTCAGAAGGGGGGTACCCATTGACTTGCTTCGAAATCTCCAGCGCAGCTGTCAGGTGCGGCGTAAAACGGCCAGGAAGGAAGCAAACCCGTCAAACAGGGAAAATGGCAGTTGTAATTCTGAAAAGAGGAAGGTACCGATCCTGTACTCTACAGTGTGGACTGAAATGGCATCTGGGATAAACCTGCCCTATGCCTAGCCTGCCTGCCTGATTAATCAGTCTGTCTGTCTGTTGCCGCTTTTTTGCAAGTTTTCATTGATAAAATGTCAACTTCCATGGCAGCATGGCAAAGGCCCAAACCCGCAGCAAACTATCATGGAGTCTAGTAGGTCTATTTGCTTTTCATTTTTCAATAAACGGGGATTGTCTTTTGTACAGTACATGAAGCGAACTTGATTGAAAACGGGCCGTTTGAAGACTAAACGATACAAGAATCTGACCAAAGCTTCCACGACTATTGGTTTTTTACGGATACATTACGAATGAATCGAGTCATGTTTATGACGATCGTGATCGTTAAGAGTACCATTATATGCTGTCTAGGAGGCTCTTGCTGCACGGTTTATGAAACAATCAAGATGAATGAAAGAGTTGGGTGTAAAATCTTGCAGGCTTGACTGGCAACTGACTTACACGTCGTGCCAGTCTGTCTGTTGCTTGCGTGGATCATCATCTCCCGATTGTCACGTACATACTAGGAGAACACGATCATCCATCACAAATGCACCCCTCATTTTACCAATATGCGGTCGGCGCCGGTATTTGGATGCAATATTCTTGAGAAAAAAAAACAACTGATACGAGAGCTGAGATGTAAGTTGAAGGCTGGGTCATGAGCCATTGACCACTCAATTTGAATCTTGGAGGTAACGACGTGGTCTGGACAGGCCCCTTGGGACAGGCCTTTTTACCCCTTGACAATCTTTGATGCAATGCCGTCCTGACAGCCGACAGCTTCTGGGGGGAGACTAGGGGTATCTTCCAATAGGTAGTGTGTTACACAACGGCTGAAAAACAGAACGAGAGACGGGACAGATACAAAAGTGTACAGTACAGTATGGTAGTGAAATGAAAATCCCAGGAAACATTAAGAGAGATTGTTGACATGTCGTGGATTTGGAGGGGACGGTCTGACGGGTTGGGGAGACTGGGGTATTGATCGGGTAGGGGTATGATGAGCCAGTCAGAGGAGGCCGGAGGGGCCAGTTACAGGAGTTTGAAGGGACTAGTCTTTCCCCGCTAAAATAATTCCCATCCGCCGCCCAGCCTTGATTGAGGTTAGGTGTCCCGGGTGAGGGAGGATTGACACTGTACGAAAACCATGACCATGCATGTACCTCATACA
Organism: Fusarium penzigii; assembly: GCA_013623535.1. Classification (NCBI taxonomy): domain Eukaryota; kingdom Fungi; phylum Ascomycota; class Sordariomycetes; order Hypocreales; family Nectriaceae; genus Fusarium; species Fusarium penzigii. Next base: position 39,690 of record JABFFC010000754.1, read on the forward strand.
TGTCCACACATGCAATGCAGGCTGCAGATGAGATTCTAGGTAATACAGGAAACAAGCGAGACCGGGACCAACAGGAATGCGGAAGAGAAAGGGAGATAAAAAAAAGGGTTCTGCTGGATTGTGTTGTCAGAAATAAGTTGAAAGGGAAGAAGAAAGAAAGAAGAAAAAAGAAAAGAGGATTGTGTCCCCTGGTTTCACGGACAGTTGTTATACACCGCAACTAACATGACATGTGCATACGAAATAGATATGAAGAAAGAAACAAAGAAAAGAAAAGAGAGACAGATAGAGAATGGAAAACTGAAGAAGAGGAAAAAGCAACTTTGATGCTATCATGTCTTGGATGAAAAGAAAAGAAACGAAAAAGCCAGCAACCACAACTGCATCTACACTACAGATACTAACATATCCAAAAATTAGCAATGTATGGTGTATGGTGGTGGTAGTACATGATATGCTGTGCACGCAATAGTCTATGCTTTAGTTCATTCATAGGAGCAAAATGATTACGCATCAAAAAGCAAGTAACCAAGGAGTCCCTTTCCTTTCTTTTTCTCTCCCCCCGTCTTCTTGTCCTTTTTCCTTCTCTTATTTCTTGTCGTTGTTAGTCGTGAATTTGGTGTGGAGGGACAGATATTATCCGTCTTCCGTTGGATGTTGGACGACATCCCAACTTGCAGGGTTATATTCCTCCTCTTTTTTCTTTTTTCTTTTCTACGGCACTGATAAAAACCCATTTCAGGATATTGCTGATAGCAAGTTTGGCTTTTAAAACGAGACATAGTACACGATTAAACATGTAAATAGGATATTCATCATCAAATGGAGGGCAAATAGACATTAGTGTCCCTTCCTCAGAGTACACCATCCAAACCTCAAACTTGTCCATCTCATCTCTACCGCCTCTTTGCCGCTAGTCGAGACTAAAGTCTCTGACTAGTAGACAGACGTGCCATTCATTCCATGTCTTTTTTTTCCTCTTTTCTTTTTTTCCTACTTTGCTTTGCCTGGCCTTGCCCTGTCTTGCTTAACTAGTTCCTTTTCAACCTTCACTGCATCTTATTGCCGGGTTCTATCTGCTTGTCTTCCCTAGTCCTAGACATACCCAGGTCTGGCCCCCCTCAAGGACATTGATCACACGTCACCCGCACATGCAGTTGCAGTTGCGGTTGCAGTTGCAGATCGGGGATCCTCCCTTTTACCTTACCTGGCCTGACCTGACCTTACCTTACATACATTGGTCGACGATAATTGTGCTTGATCTTACTCACGCACACACCGCACGCTCATCCTTACATACATACATACACCTGGACTTGCACTAACACACACAGAGAGATTCACACACGTAGATCCAAAAGTATTACCCGCAGCGAGCGGCAGCCATCCACCCATCCATCCATCCATCCATCAATCACAGTATTACTACGTAGTATGTGTTCGCGCTAGGATATCGTGGGATAGTCTGTCTCGCAAGGACATTCCAAAATAGTGATTTACAGCTCTGCCAATACCTAGCGAACTCTTCAATTTAAACAAATTCATTGTTCTCCTTATGACCATTTCTTGTTATTATTTCTTATGTGTTTTTTTTCTCTTTCAATCTCTCTTCTTGCTCAACCATTAATTCGATGATATCCCATGTCAAGGTTCGCTATACAACAAAAGTGTTTGCTTGACCGACCCTGCTGTTCATGTTTCGTCCAGTGGGCGGCCCCACTAATCCCGAACACCGATAACGAGGGATGAGACATGGATGGGAAGGATAAAGAAAAAAAAAAAAAAAAAGTTCTAACACAGCAATCAACAACTTGTCTACAGCCTCAGCAACACAACCATTCCATTCAACCAACGACAATCCCAACAAATCCCTTACTTCACCTCTCTCCCTGTCCAGCTTTTTCCAGGTTACAATTGAATAACAATGAAGAGTAAACGTGCCCGCGATGCCGCTGAGGCTGACGATAAGCCTATCACTCCCGTCGATGTCGAGGCGCCTCCCAAGAAGCGCAAGCGCGGCGACGACGATACCGCCGATGTGAAGAAGCCCAAGAAGGATAAGAAGGACAAGAAGGACAAGAAATATAAGAAGAACCAAAAAGAGTCACGAAAGGAGCGCAAGGAGAAGCGCAAAGATCTTCAGGATCTTCCAGAGCAAGACGACGACGAGGACGTCAATGGAGAGGCTACCAACGAGCAACAGGCTGAGAAGGATGTTGCCATGACCGATGCCGATGCCGCTACCTCAGAAAAGACGTCCAAGAAGGAAAAGAAAGACAAGAAGAAGAGCAAAAAGGGAAAAAAGGACAAAGAGCCCAAGCAGACCGACGATGCTGACGCTACCGCCGATGCTGATGTCGAACCCAAGGAGAAGAAGAGCAAAAAGGACAAGAAAGACAAGAAGGATAAGAAGCAGAAGAAATCTGGCGACGAGCCCGCCAACGGCACAGATGATGCACCTGCTGCTGCTGCTGATGGTGAAGACGACGACGAGACCGCTCAGAAAGCCGACCGCCATATCGTATTCGTCGGCAACCTCCCTTTTACTGCCACCGCCGCCACCATCCAAGCTCACTTCGCCTCCCTCAACCCATCCTCCGTCCGCTGCATGAGCGACCCCAACGACACCAAACCCTGCCGAGGCTTCGCCTTTGTCGAGTTCGACAAGGTCTGGCATATGCGAACTTGCCTGGACAAGTTCCACCATTCTATGTTTGACGATGGTGTCTCTCCCGCTCGTCGTATCAATGTTGAGTTGACGTAAGTTTTGCCACTTGTCTTTTTTTTTTCTCTCGTTATACAACTATTGAATGTGTTTGGCTGACATGAGTTATCTACAGTGCTGGAGGCGGTGGCAAGACTAGACAACGTCAGGACAAGATCAAGGAAAAGAACCGCAAGCTCGACGAGAACCGTACCAAGCGCATCGAGCGTGAGAAGACAGCCAAGGTCGAGAGCAAGGCCAACGCTGATAACGAAGACTACATCCATCCTAGTCGTCGTGCCCGTGTTCCCGGAAACAGCTGGTAAACGGTTTTATCACTCTCGGCCAGCCGTGGGAAAACTGCTTGCCAATTTCGTCATGATACAGTATTTGGATTATAGGGGAAAAAGAAAAGTTGATTCGCGTTGTTGTTTTTTGTACACGTTATATAGATACTAGTAGGGAGAGATACCCCAAAGAATTGGAATGTTGACCTCATTATTGATGCAAGAGGAAGCCATAATTACTGGTGATCTGATATCTATTCCATCTAAGTTACTGAAGAGTTCCAACAATCTATTTCTGGGTGGAACCGACATCAACTGAAGGTACTCCTTAACCTGATACTACTCCTATTGATGAATGTGCTTATAATATCTCAGACTTGTGTAACTTGTGAATGAATATCAGATGCAGCATACCAAAAAAAAAAGTGAAAACAAAAGCCAAACACCTTACGAATAGAATAGAAAGCGACAGGACGAAACACGATTCGGGGGATTTCACAACCAGAGGACTTGAAAGGCACGGGCTACCACGAAGAATCAAATGCAGGCCGGTTCTCGAAATTAGAAAAGGAGGGAAAAATGAAGAAGCTCGCAAAACGTCGGTATAAATCTTTGCCTCCGTGGGGAGGATACATCAAATAACAATAAGAGAAAATGGAGGGGATAGAGGGCACAAAGATACGTTTCAAGAGGGAGGTGAAAAAAATAAAGATAAAAACAAAAAAACCCATGTTTCAAGAACCAAGCCGCCTTTCGCAATAACCATCATCAAATGTTAAGAATATGCATGATATTCGATCCGGTCTTCTCTCTTCTCTTCCTCCGGGGGGGATATGATATGTGTGTTGTGTGTGAATGTGAGTGTATGTTGGGTTGAAGACGAGGTATCAGGAAGAAAACAGCCCTCAACCGGAAAAGATAAAAACCGTTGATCGCCGTATAATGTCGCCAAGTCGTCGTTTCATAGCCAGGAATGTGTCCGTTAATGTCGTAAGAGCGTCGTCATGGTCGTCAGATAGACGCTGGATGCTCGTCGAAATCAGAGGTCGAGTTAGAAGGAATCGACCGAACCGCGCCTCGATGACTAGGGAAATCTACAGGATAGAGCATTTGCTCTTCTTCTGCTTCGATGGCTGGGGCCTAGGGTTCAGAACAGCTCTATGTGGTTGTCAGTATTTGTCATCCCAACAGATGATCAAGGGCATGAGATCCTACCGGATGGCCTCATCGAAAACGCTCTTGAGGTTTCGCTGGGTGAGAGCCGAGCATTCGAGATACTTGTAGGCCTTGATCTCCTTGGCGCAAACCAGTGCCTGCTCATACGAGACAGGCTCCATGCGCTTCTGACGGAGACCCTCGAGGGTCTTTGCATCCTCACGAAGATCAAGCTTAGTACCGACGAGGATGATGGGGACGTTAGGCGCATGATGATCAATCTCGGGGTACCACTGCAAGTAATGTCAATGCTTGTCCGTGTGTCTTGGGGTTGGTCGAAACCGAATTCGTCATCATACCTTGGCCTTTACGTTGTCGAATGAGGGGGGGCTGACAATGGAGAAGCAAATGAGGAAGACATCTGTCTGAGGATAGGAGAGGGGTCGAAGTCGATCGTAATCTTCCTGTCCAGCAGTATCCCAGAGACCGAGACTGATAGGCTTTCCATCGACCATAACGCTTGCGGAATAGTTATCAAAGCTGTATGAGATTCCGGGTTAGTTGAAGGTGATCATTCGATGACGGTTGTTGCGGTGGAAAACTAACACAGTCGGGATGTACTCTCCAGGGAAAGCATTAGTCGTATAGGAGATTAGTAGACATGTCTGTGATAGATGATGGTCAGCAACAGCACAAGAGGCAAAATCGTGAGGCTCGATACGGCGACACCAGAGAACGAGAGGGACTAACCTTGCCGACAGCACCATCACCGGTTACTACACACTGACAAGGCGGTCAGCCAACATTGCGGGTGGATAACCAGACGACCAGAACAAACCTTCAACGACTGAACACCAGGCTGGGCCATTGCGATGGATTATGGGGTGATTCGGAGGGGAAACTTCGGTGTCCCAAGTATCGTATTGCCGAGGCGCGGATAGACGCAAAGACGCGAGCGGCAGAGGTGGTCAAGGGATGTGTGTGTCTTTGCCTCTGTTGTAGCCGTTGGGGGAGGGAAGATTCAGATCTGTCTGTCTGTACGTCGGTATGTAGGAATGAAAAAAAGGTTTTGATCAGGCGAGTATGACGGCGGTTGATTGATGATGGATCGAGAGGACAAGAGATGAACGGAAAAGAAGAAAAGGCCGATGTGAGTCGAGTCGAGGGTTTGGAAGGGCGACTTGTTGAACTTGCAAGGAAGGGTTTCACAGCTGCATTCGGAGTAGAGAAATGGGAAACTCGAAACTTGACACAAAACCCGAGATAGGTACAGGTAGTACTGAGTGTAGGTACAAAGTTAAGGTAAGGTGAGGTAAGGTAGGGGAAAGTAGAGCGGCGGTAGCAGCAGTGGTAGCAGTGGTAGCAGTAGTTCACGCGTTTTGTGCCGCAGAAGGTGAGGTGAGGCCACAGGAGGAGGTTCAGATTGAAATGGACATTTGCCCATACCCAACCAGCGACAAGCTGTCCACTGGATCTCTACTCGAGCTAGACTGGATTGGGACTGAACAAGCTCGACTAGGCTAAAATGGGCTTTAGAGTGTGGGTTCGAGTGGGCTAGAGAGTGGTGTGCGTGATGGGAGATGCAAGGTTCTACAGTACTAAGTATGAGGATGATTTTGAATCACTGGACTGGTTCACAGGTCCTGTTCGGTCTCGGTTGGAGAATCATGCTGGGTTGTTGGTTGGTGTCCTTTTTTTTTTTTTCCCAGGCCCAGGTTTATTATGGATGCTAGGGGTGTTTATACAGTACAGTCCCTGGAGGTGGAGGCCTGTGGAGGGGTTGGGGACCGGAAGCTTTAGGGGCCTTTCTTAGAGG
>JABFFC010000755.1:0-17113 GCA_013623535.1 Fusarium penzigii
GCCTTAGGCCTAGCCGCCTCACTACCTTAGGTTAATAGGCTACCTGCCTGTGGAATAATTAGCGAACGGCGTTACGGTGGCGGAGGAAGGACCCAGGTTGGGATTTCAGAGATAGGGATGGATTTGGGTAAAGTAAAACACGTGTCGTGTTTGTGGATTGTACAGCTGTTCAAATCTAGGGAGCTTCTCATTTTCCTATCATTTCTGTCTTGCTGTCATGTGTGTGCTGATATCAATAAAAAGAAGGTGTCATTGTTTTTTTCTTTCTTTTTTTTTTTTTTTTTTTTTTTTTTTTTTTTTTTTTTTTTTTTTTCGTTGTTCGGCTGGTGTTCCTGCAGTGCATGTCTCACATTGATTGCGCTGGGCGCTGGGCGCTGGGCCCCGTTTCAACTCAAAAAATTCAGGGTCTTTTGTCTGCAACTCCTCGGGCGGTGTACCGGCACTTGTAGATATCAGGTTGCATGTAATGATGATGAAGTCTGCCGCAGCATCGTTTGGATCATTCATACTCAATGTTTTGCACGTAACTGCGATATCTCGTCCTAGATGAAAGGTCACGAGCAAAAACAGACCTAAGATCTTAGCACGCGTTCAGAATCAGCCTCCTTCTCATTGACAACCTGGTCTGATTCAAGCTTTCACTACCTACTAGTACTCAAGTCCCTGCCTACATCGAGAGGGACGGTCGGTACCCGAAGGAAAGGGTTCAAACTCCACTCCTCTCGATCCCTATCCACTTGGACCCAAACCTCCCTCCATCGCCCATCAATCATCAATCATCAATCATCATCCATTCTTCATCGCCCATCCCATCCCATCTTCCAGTCCACCGGACCGACATCTCCCACCTGCACTACGGTAAGCCTCCGCTAACGCCTCGTGGCCGTTATGAGAAAAGCCACCAGCAACATGTGGAACTTGGCTTTTTTTCTCTCCTTCCATCGCTAGTCCAGAATTCTTCCGTCGCGTCGCCTCGTACCTTGACCAACGGTCAACAGTTGATGCTCTAAAGGGTCATGATCTACCACAAGTCAGCTATTCGTAAACAGTGTGCTATGCCGTGCCAGGTAAGTCGGTTGACGGATTGATCAAATTTGACCCATGTTCGCTTGTGGTAATTCAACCCGATTCCCGAAATCACAGCATCTTGAATCATAAAGCCTGGCTGTTGCAGGGATGTTGGCGTCGTTCCCATGCTCTTCACCTATCATTAACCATACTGGACTAACGTCTTCACCCTCCATCTTCTCCCTCAGCCCTCCCCCTTCCCATCCTGTTGCTTCTCCGATTTGTTCTCTTGTCCTTCTTAATGTAACCGAATAAATATCTCCATTTGTCTCGACCTCTATCTCTGCCTTTCTCATTACCTTATATTTACCTTAACCTTCTATTCTGCAATACATCCCGGCTGTCGAATCTTGCCTCCACCGTGGCTGTTCCCGACATCGACTTTAGCGAAAGGAGTTGCAACGTTAAGCTTACAAAAGCCAAGAACTTCAAGGAGAAAAGGGCAGAGGCCGGTTGGCAGCTTTATCAACCACCTTGGGCATCGAGAACCAACGGAATTAATTCCGACTTGTTACCTCAGGATTCTAGACAATCCTTTCTATCATATTTCATCTCCTTTTCTCTTGAGCTTTTTCCATTCTTTTATTCTTGAAAACTTTGGTCCCTTGACATTATTCTTGACACGTTTCTTCTTGTCTATTTGCAGTGCAACTCATCTTCACTAGTACCTACGGAACCGATAGATAAACACTGCTTCTCCAACCAAACCCGACTTTCATAATCGAAATCACAGTTCAGCGCCTTCACACAACCTTGTCAACCTTGCAGCTTGGGAAGCTATCCAAATCTCTCGAAGGAAATCGAAAAAGCATATCCCATGTCAACAGTCGACACGTTAATCTAGCCGTTGGATCAGGAGTGGTGGTATTTCGGCATGTCCCAAGCCAAGATACCATGAGAAGAAGACGAAAACGAATCGCGACGGAATCACGCTGAGTTACATCATTTGAGTAAATCGAAAGAGAAGGCAAAGAAAGAATCGAAAGCGCGAAATAGACTGTTATTTTTTTTTTTTTTTCATCACATCGACCTCCCTCAGCCGTTGGTCGAATTACTGTCGTCTCGGACAATGTTGGCGCCAGATTGGACAAACCGCATTGTTAACAATACCCATGCCCATGAGAAAACCCATCAAGCTCTCACTGGCGGCACCGCTACCCCGCGACACGCTCATAACCATGCAGTGCCGAACCCCTCCTTTCGTAAGTGTTTTTTTTTTTTTTCTTCTTTCTTCTTTGGTCCCCTTCTCTTCCACCTTGACAGTTCCTCAAGTTTCTTCAATGCCCCCCATTTTCCTCATTCCTCATCTAAAAACCCCAAGCCTGTTTCCCATCCGATTCATCTATATTTCCTTTATGGCATGTCCCGCCTATGTCATGCTCTCCCTTCTATACATTTCTCTACAATATCACACTTCGACCTTACCCTTCTCATATGTTCAACACTTGGCACTGGTCCATCGAATCAGGTCAATCTTCCATGGACCCTTAACGTTACCCTCGTGTTTGGCTGGTCCCCTGATTTGAGTGCCTGCAGCGCCCACCCACCCACTGTGCTTGGTGCGGTGGGCGCGATACGGTATCGGGACTGGCTCGGCTAGCATTTTTCTCATTTGTTGCCGTGGGTATCTGAGCTGAACTGCCATGGAAAGCATGCCGCCCATGATGTAATTTTTGTCTGGGGGGTTGTCCAGTCCCATACTCCGCGCACCTTCATCACCATTCTATCAGATTGTCATCCTTCTTGTCCTTGTCCTTGTCCCTGAAAACTTCAGATATTCTGGAGCTCTCGCTTCAAGGATTATTCTCGGCCACAGCCAATAAAGGGGTGATGAGGAATCATTATTGCTATCCACACAATATCGTGGCGAATGCTCAGGTATAAAAACTCATGAGGTACAATACTTGAGCTTCAGCACAGACAGATACCTACACCTTCACATTCACAACAGAACCGTCTCCAAGGACTTTCCTTGTCGAGACCGACTACACAATCTAGATCACCAACTCCTCATACCATGTGCTGCAGTCACAATGGCCGACGCTGACCCTCCATCTTCTGCAGCAACCCACAACTCCCCTCGGACCTGGCTTCTCACCTCGGCCCTCTCGCCACTCGCCGTCCGTCTGATTCGCCTTCTCCTCTCTCATGGCGATTATGTTGTCGCCTGCCTGCCACCTCATGAGATTGACCACGATGCACGCAGCGCCGAATTCCGTGAGCTCGTAGAGGAATGCAAGAGTTCGCGCAAAGACCGCGAGGGCTGGAAGGACCGTATCCGAGGAATCCGCTGCGATGGTGCTGCCATGGGTAGTTGCAGCGCTGCAATAGCAGAGGCAGTTCAGGTATTCGGGCGCATAGACATTCTTCTGTGCTGCAAGTCTGAAGGTGTGTGACCGATCCAACGTTCTCATTCTTGCATCTTTCGTATTCTCATATGGTTCATGCCTATCAAGCCGACACTCTATCAAGAATAGTGATTGACTAACACCGACGTCTATAAGCTGTCATTGGTACCGTTGAAGAACTCTCGACCAGTCTCTATACACAGAACCTCGTTCGTGACCAATTTGAGTCAATCTTCTTCTCGCAGGTCAATTTCATCAGAGCGGCTCTCCCTCAGCTTCGCTCTCAGCACACAGGCCACATCATGGTGCTTACAAGCACTGGTGGCCACATTGGCACCCCGGGTATGTCCATGTACACAGCCGCTACTTGGGCCCTTGAGGGTTTCTGCGACTCCCTGGCGTATGAGATTGCACCTTTCAACATTAAGGTCACCATCGTTCAGCCAAGCAAGGAGATTCAGTCACTTACCAATCGATTGACATTTGCCCCGCCCATGCCTGCCTATGAACAAGGACCCGAATCTGTGCCGAGTATACGAGATATGCTGAGCAACTTTCTCAACGCACATCCGGATACCGCTATGCCTATACCCCAGACACCTGACTCTGGCGCCTCGCCTTACTCGCCTGGCAGCACTGCTCTTGAACCTGATGTCGTCCCAGGCGAGATCATTCACCGGTTCCCGCAGCTCTCACCTGTTGCGGCTGACAGATTAGTCATGGAGACGGTACATGCCTTGTCGGCCATTGGTGGCCACGAGAACCCCCCAGCGCGGCATATTGTTGGTCATGAAGGTGCCACGGCGGTCAAGGAGAAGCTCAAAACTGTAACTGAGGAGCTTGAGGACTTTGTGGAAGCCAGCTTGTCGGTGGATGTTTTCGAATCCGAACTACAAGCAGAGGCAAGAGATAGGAAAACTAGAGAAAACACTCCTCAAGGGCCATCATCTACCGAGCCTTAGCCTTGAGAATTGGTCATGATTGATGGAGGAACGCTTTCAGGGTAAATCAGGTTATGAACAGGACAAAGAACGACACCAGTTACACATATACCCGGAGTGGATTAGAAATTGTACAATTATTATGATTCTAGAAACTGCTTATATGAAAGAGATGGGAAAAGGATTCCAGTATCATGTTGCTGTGCTGCAATTTTACGGTGTAGTATTGCAGATGGATCATCTAGGTAATCATGATGGAATGGAACGAACACCTGTAGTTTAGTGAGTCAAGTACCTGCAACATGCAGGGTGTGATCAGCGCGTGGGTAAAATCAGAGGCAATATCAGTGATGTGTCCTATCGGCTCGCAAAAAGATGGCTCCGTCCTCTCCAGGCATCTCCACCGCAACCGCTGGTCAATCAACTGCCAGCTCTAATACCAGGGTACCTCTAAGCTGCAAGTCTCATGTAACAAGGTGGACGATATCAAGCTCCAAAGTTTCAACGTTAAACCGGACAGCTTGCGAAGAGAGCCTCGGTAGCGCAAAAACAATTGCCGTGACACCAGCAATCTCTTTTTGAAGAAGAATGCGTTTCTAGTTGCGCATTCTTTTCTTTTCTTTTTCTCACGTCATTGGCTACAGTGCACCAATTCCCCGCAAGCGACCGCCTGGAGAGAGGAACCTCCCTAATACAGAAGCCGACGGACAATGTTGAAGAAACACCAGATGCTAGGATGAGCTTGGATCCTCTGCTCCCTACCGCTCCGGCTAGGGTAAAGGCACTTCTATTACCTCTGGGTCAGGTTAAAGTAGATCGCTTCGAGTCCTTCATCAAGAGACTACAAGGCGAATATGTCGTCCATCTTCGCGACATCAGCGCCGATGGGCGGCCGAATAGGAGTAAGTGAGGCTAATACCAGAAGTCCAATACGCAAAACTAAACGGATGTCCCTCGTCTAGATATGTTTTCTCCTTTGGCATACCCGGACGGCGCTATGATATACGACTTCGTCACACACGTTCCTCCGCCCTCCCATATCGCCCTTTCACCGTTCGACCTATATCGAGAACCCCTTGCTGTCATTGCGTTGGCAGACGGCGCCGAACTCTCCCAAGATGTGTTTAGCAAGCGACGGTCCTTGACCGGTACCGACCCTACAACGTTCGAGAAGAATATCAGAGCGCTGGACCAGGAGCTCGAGGAGCTGCGGGATAACTTTCCCAAGGCACTGGTACATCAGGTCCTGATTTTCGATTATGTCGCCCCAGGGAACACCGATATTCCCATCCCCGAAGGCCTCGTCGCTATCCCCCCGGCCGAGAATTGCAAGAGGACGACTATGAAGACGGTCATGTGCGACGTGTCCTCACTCTTGCTGGCTGAAATGACAACTCCCGCCAAGTCGTACGAGGCCCTGACCAACATTGAATCGCCGGGACACTACTCAGCCTCCAGGCACACTAACGGCGCATCTTGGGGCGGTGAAGGGGGTGTTAATGGGTTATCAAGGAGAAACTCCTTTTTGCCTCGTCATAGTGGACGATCGAGCTCGGCGGGCGGTATCTCGGAGAGAAACCATGCACGCATGTCCATGCCACCAGTTCCGACACGATCTAATCTACCGTCTAGCAACTCAACGCCGGGATTGACATCGCTGAATGGCAGGAGTGCTTTGTCGAATCCCCCACTCGAGTCGGACGATGCTCAGAGCAGCACAGTTAGCGCAAGCTCGAATACTGAACACAACTCGCGCCCTGGTACCGCCGAGAGCTCCAGAGAAGTGAGCCGAGATAGAGTCTCGGTCCAGGGCTTTGGGCCCGGTAGCGCAAACGATCGATCGAGGATGAAAGGGAAGGGTCGAGCTGCTGTAGTGGTAGGCTCGATGTATCTCCAGGCCGGACGATGGAGCGATTCGATTAAGGAACTTACTGAGGCGGGCACTATTGCGAAGACTTTTAACGACCATCTATGGCATGGAAAAGCGTTGGAACTGATTCTGGTGAATCTGATTCTCCTAGGATGGTCCAACCTCGAGTTTCAAGTACCCGCCATATGCATGCCCACACAAGACCGCCCGACAAGCATGTCTGGAAAGACCGATGCTCTGGGACAAAATGAACAGCCAAGACATCTGAGAAATCTGGAGTTCATCCTTCCGGATCTATTAGAACGAATTCTAGGGCTGTACTCCAAAACATCAGCAGAACAGCTTCCTCCGCTGCCGCTCTCCGAGGCACATATCAGATTTTCCAAAATCCTCTCAGCTATCCATCTAGCTGACGGTAAACTCAATTCACGAGCCCTTAATATCATGGTTACAGGGGTTCTACCAGACCAAAAGTTGAACTCGTCGCCCCGATATCTCATCACACCTACGAGACAGCAGATTGTGACGATGCTGTTCAAAGCTTTCCCGTCGACCGCTTCGGAACTCCTGACTACAGTGGATAGAGCTTCAATATTGAGTGGCATTGCCACTGTGTTAGGGCCACTTGGCCTCCACCGAAAGAAAGCGATGGTGATACGAGAACTGGTCTCAGTGTTAATCGGCGGCCTTGTCGAGGCGAGAACGAGAGGCGCAGCTGATATGGGAATACATCCTGCTGCAGGACTCGTGTCGCGCACTTCAGGGACGGGGTCGGCTGATGGTGCCATTGCTCTGGACCTTGGCGAGGGGGACATAGAGCAGGGCATTGATGCGCTGTTGGGGATGCTATGCAGGTCATATGGAATTGTTGGGTTCGATATGGCTAGGAAAGCCAGTGACGATTCCAAAGAGATTGATGACTCGGACGAAGCTGTGCTTGCTAGAATACGAGGCCAGTCTGCAGCCAGATTCTTTGGATTCTCAACCGTCAAACTCAACATCCTCCGGGCATGCATCAACTTTTGCGAGGCCCTGCCAGATTTCAACGGAGTTCTCAGATTCTCGAGTGACCTGCTGCGTACTGCTGGGTCCGGAATAGCCCCAGGCCCACGACGCGAAGACGCATCGCCTATTATTGCTCGAGATGAGCAGGTCCGGTTGGCCACGAACATTTCCAGAACCTCGAACCTCGTCCAGCGATTGGGAATGACCAACTTGGCGGCCGAATACTGGGACGAGTTTCTTGTTAGGTCCATCAAACTTGAGCTTCCTCCAGGCTCGAAGACGCCGATACCACATGCAAAGAGTGTCCTGCCCGGTGCCAGTGCTACTCGGGCGTCTCAGGACGTGGACCCCTTCATCTATAACCCGTTTTTGAAGAAGCCTGACGAAGTCACGAACCAAAATTTGGTTGCTGGAGAGTTGGCTACGTTTAAGATTACTCTCCAAAACCCCTACGACATCGAGGTTGATATTGAAAAGATTCAGCTGGCAACCGAAGGTGTAAAGTTTGAGGCCGTACCTGACACAACCACTATCGGTCCATATCGAACACAGGTTGTGCGCCTCAAAAGCCGTCCCTTGGAGATGGGTGCTGTCAAAGTCGTTGGTGCCATGGTCAAGGTGCGTGGATGCCGCGAGAGGCGGTTCCCCATCTTTTCTCAACCATGGACACCTGTTCGCGATGTCAAAGTCAAGGCCAAAGGACTGGCAGCCCTTGAGGAGACCATCACATCGGCCCAAAAGTTCACACGAAACTTGGAGATTGAATCTCTGAGCTTGACGGCCATCCAGGAGTTGCCGGTGGTGGTGGTAAAATCGACAACTCTGGCGCAATCTTCAGTCATGATTCTGGAAGGGGAAAGGCAGGTGTTTTCGGTTACTCTGCAAAACACATCTTCAACGCCTGTGGATTTCATGCTCTTTTCGTTCAAGGATTCTACGCAGGAGCCCTTACAAGCGGCCCTCAATAACCGAGACTCGACGCCTACGGAGTTGTACGAGTACGAGCTGGCTCTGATGAAGAAGCAGGCGCTCAGGCTGCCCAAGAGCCAGAAGCAACGCCATATTGCGGCTGGAGGCAAGACCACGTTCGAATTCGAGATCCTTGGCAAGCCTGGACTGACGCATGCAACGATCCAAGTCGATTATACCCATCTCGGTTGCCCTCAGGATGAAATCGTGGATCAGTTCTACACTAGACAAGTGTCGCTGGATTTGACCGTGACAGTCAATGCCAGCGTGGAACTAGCGAGGATTGACGTTCTACCCGTACATGGAAACATCCCGCAACCATTCTGGGACCGTCTGGGCCATTCTGCCCCGGCAAAACCCGATGAATACTGTTTGCTCTCACTCGATCTCCGTAATGCGTGGCCCAGCCAAATGGCCGTTCATTTGGAAAGCGACGACGGTGTTGCAATAGATGAGGACATTCTTCCTGGGAACACGAGTCGTGTTATTATGCCGGTCAAAAGAATATTCATTGAAGACCCGCATGCCACAGTACCTACGCTGAACCCATCGCGAACCAGACAGTTTGTGGTCAGTGCCAGCAAGATCTCTCCAGAGATGGAGCGCTCCAGCCGGGAAATGTTTTGGTATCGGGAGCGCATCCTGGGGTGTTTGCGAGCAACCTGGAAAACTACATCGCCTCCTAAGAAGAGCGGTGCAGTTGATCTGAGAAACATTCGACTCACGACACGAATGATCGAGGCGCTCAAGGTCGAAGAGGTCGGTATCGACATCTCAGTGGCGGACATGGATGGGAAAAATGCTCATGACGTGGTCTATGTGGATGAGTTCATGCAGCTGAAGCTACACATCACCAACCGAACAGCCCAGCCGATTCACCCACTTGTCAGAATCATGCCTGCTTTGTGCCATCGGCCAGCCAATGTGGGACTGGAATTTACACGCAAGCTAGCATGGACAGGTACTTTGCAACAAGTCCTTCCAAAGCTTGAAGCACATGGCACTACTGATATATCACTTGGCATGACGGCACTCTGTCGCGGCGAGTTTGAGATTTCTGCCTCCGTAGAGGAGACACATACATGGGAGGAGTCCGGCGTAGCAGATAATTCAAGGGGTCAGGGCCGACCGAGGTCAGAGACACAGATTACAAAGGACGCAGCGTTGGGGATGAAAGAGAGGAGAATATGGCACGCAAGACGGCCATGCTTGTTGAAGATGAGGGATCGTGTATAAGATGGATGAAGGAGAGGGGGAGAGTATAATTATTATAGACGATGAGGGCTGGTGATGTAGATATAGCCATTTATGTGAGACGGCAGTTATTGGGATATTCAATACTTGGCGAATGTATGATGTTGAGCGTGTGATCAAGCATGATGCAGGATGCAGGATGTGTGGTTAGAAGGCGCCGGCCATGACTGCTCATCCTCGGTGTCTTTCATATGAAGCCACCGAAAAAAACCCTTGCGTTTACAACTGACAAAAGTTACAGCTCATGAATTACACTAAACTAACAGTATAACCGCGAGAACGGCCAGAGAATGAAACAAATACGGTATAATGAATTATTAAATTAGATCTGCAATGTCTCAATTTACTTAGAAAAATTATCCAGAGACCTTCAATCATTCATTAAGGTTTCCATGAAATCCCGAGTCAAGACCGTTGATCGGCTTGCTGCGGCAAATTTAGTTCAGCGCCCAATGACGGCTTACCGAGTTTTCGATTTTTATTTTATTTCATTTTTTAATCATGAAAAAAAGTCCATCGAAAGTGTTTAAAGGAAGCAACATCATTTTCTTGGCATATGAACAACCGGAATCTTGGTGTCTAGGGCTTCATCACTCATTTGCTTCTTCGGATTTTTGAAATGGCTACAGGGTCAGCGACAGAGCCGGAAGGAGCGTCTCTGGTCAAAACCCCCAAGCGGATTCTCTTCATCGACGCCTATGACTCCTTCACCAACAACATCGTCTCACTCTTGCGTACAATTCTAGGAGCTCAGGTTTTTGTTATTAGGATCGATCTGTTGACCCTGGATAAGAATGAGGACGGAGACGAGGTTACGTCGACGAGATGGACAGAGGCCGAGTTTATCAGCAATCTTGCACAGTTTGATGCCGTCGTCTGTGGCCCTGGACCTGGATCGCCGCTCAACGTCGAGGATGTTGGTGCTTTTCGACTGCTATGGGATCTGCCCGAGCATCTCACGATTCCTGTTCTGGGTATTTGTCTAGGTTTTCAGAGCCTGGTAGTTGCTCATGGAGGTGCCATTCGAAGGCTTCAAAGGGGTCTCCATGGTATGGTGCGGGACATTGAGCACCGCGAGAACATCCCTGACGATATCTTCAACGGAGTACCGCCCTTTAAGACGACTCTTTACCACAGCTTATGCGCCGACATTGGACAGGATGAAATTCATGACGACGACGAGTGGCGAAGGACCAAGCGATGGGCTCCATTGAAGCAAGCGCCGAAACTGACGCCTCTCGCATGGACAACCGAGATTCGCGAGGACGGATATGCAGAGCGTATCCTCATGGGTGTGCAGCATGTTGATAAACCATTCTGGGGACTGCAGTACCACCCTGAATCGGTATGCACAGAACCTGCCGCGCATGTCGTCCTAGCCAATTGGTTCCGAGCCGCCCTGCAATGGAACCAGGCGCGGGGAAGGCGGGTATCTCCTCCTCAGGGACACATGTTGCAGATCCAGACTCTTTCTCCGCCGAATCATCTCGAATCCGTGGCTGCTCACAAGGCTCGTTTGCGGAGGAGACTCTCTCAAGATGGGCCAACAACATGGTGGTCCGGTCTTATGATCGATGAGAGGGGAAGCGGTCCGCAGGGACAATCCTTGAGAGATGTGGGAAGAGGGTGCGAGTATGTTCACCGTACGATACCGTTACCGCAGAGTGTGGGAGTGCCGCAGATTGTCGATGCTCTCAACCTAGCAACGGGCGAGACTATCATTCTCGATTCTTCCAGCTCAAAGAATGGTGATCCTCTGGCTGTGAGTAGCATCATAGCCTTGGAGGTTGAATCTGCCCTTCGTATCGAGTACAACGTTTCCGACGACTATGCCACAGTCCGACTCCCTGGTATTGAAGGCAGCCAGGACCAGACTGAGATGATCAGTTTCGAACATGGGACAACAAATATTTGGCAAGTCATTTCAGACTTCTGGGAGACTCGCAGCAATCCACCTGGATCAGAAGATTCAAATTCGTCTTTCAAAGGTGGCTTCATGGGCTTCATCACGTATGAGATGGGATTGCACGGTCTTGAGAAGAAGATGGTCTCGGGTGATAGAGGCCACAGGCGCTCAGATATATGTCTAGCCTGGGTAACCAAAAGTATTGTGCTGGACCATAAAGCAGGAGTTGTCCACATTCAGCACTTGAAGCCACGCGGCGACAACAACTCGTGGCTTGACAGTCTTGTTGATAGCATTCAGTCATCACCAGCTTGGCAAGAAGGACACCCAAATGGTATCCACGACCAGGCAAACAAGACACAGGCACAGACGTCCAAGGTTAGCCGGACTGAAATCACGACGCCAAAACCAGATATATACGAGGAACAAGTGCGAGTATGTCAGGACTTCATCGCAGCAGGAGAATCGTACGAGCTTTGTCTTACATCCCAGACGACCATGACACGTCCTCGTCCTCAGTATACTGCCAAGGGAACCCAACGTGCAAATGACGCCGGTAGCCCCTGGACTATCTACCAGACTCTTCGGCAGCGCCAACCTGCCCCTTTTGGCTCATTCATCCGACTTGGCGGCGCTACTCTCTTGAGCAGTTCACCTGAACGATTTCTCAGCCACAGTAGTGACGGTCTATGTTCTATGAGGCCCATGAAGGGCACGGTTCGCAAGTCGTCGGCCGTCTCGACAGTGGCACAGGCTGAGGAAATTCTACATGTTCCCAAGGAGATAGCTGAGAACCTCATGATTGTCGACCTGGTCCGGCATGACCTTCATGGTGTCTGTGGAGTTGGCAACGTTATGGTGCCTGACCTGATGAAGGTTGAAGAGTACGCCACTGTCTTCCAAATGATCACAGTTGTCAATGGCCAGCTTCCCAGAAACCGATCCGAAAAGACCAACGGAGCCCGCAGGAACAGTTTTGTTACGCAATGCCAGTATACTGGCCTTGACGCACTGTCCGCAGCTCTGCCACCCGGCAGCATGACTGGTGCGCCCAAGAAGCGAAGCTGTGAATTGCTTCAGGTGATTGAAGGCCAACAGGAACGAAGCCTGTATTCGGGCGTTGTAGGATACATGGATGTTACGGGTGCAGGAGATTGGAGCGTCACTATCAGGACCATGTTCCGCTGGGACGACGAAGTGGCACCAGCCGGCGAGGGAGAGTCGGAACCTCGAGAAGTCTGGCGCATCGGGGCTGGAGGTGCGGTCACAATCCTAAGCACCCCCGAAGGAGAACGGGATGAGATGTTTACAAAACTTGCTGGGCCGATGGGTGTCTTTCGAGACGTGGCCTAGACTAAGGAGCGAGCAGCCAGAGATGGAACTGGCAGAACATGGTACGTGATGAATGAATGCGGCATTTGAATTAGATGATACCTCAACGTACACATCATCGGAGTTTTTGGGATTCAACAATGATAGATAGATGGGATGAGCACAAGCATTTTTGAGGATTATGGGAACAGGCGTAGGTAAAGTAGAAAAGACATCTAGTTGATGCAAGCACAAGTATTTGGTAATGGCAAAACAAGGCAAAAAAAAGAGTCAACCCATGAATTTTCGCCCTGAAACTTTACACGTCTGGATCATAAGCCGCAAGACCAGTTGTGAGTATGTGAGCTCGCTGAATGCTCGAATGGAATGCAAGTCCTCCTCCCCAAAGTCGTACACACGTTATACAAGCGGCTATACCGGTGATCGTCCCTCTCCTCCGAATCCCATTGAATGTACGAAATTTCGTTCCTCCTGCTCGAATATGATCAAGCGATAAAAGATGCTGATATGATCGGCTGCGTAAGCGCTCGGATCTTGGCGTGGCTAGCTTAGAACTCTTGCTCCTCCTGGAAGAAGAGGCCGAAGCTGATGATGGTGCCGTAGATCAATAGACCGCCGACAACAGACATGATCATGGCTTGGATTTCGATCAGGCCGGAGTGTGCGAGGACGACGGGCAGGGCTACGCGATTCGATTAGTACAACAGAACAATCTAATGAAGGGTTCGTGACGTTTCCTCGTCTTGAGGACCATCAGTGTGTCAAGACAAAGGACGACTACGTATATCCAACATACCAATTCCCATGACCACAAAGAATCCCGTAAGGAATCGTCCAAGATCTAGAACTGCAGCACCGGAGCTCTCGACGAAATCATCGGGATTGGCAGCGTAACCGCAGATCCAGTTTGGGATGGGCGCGATAACATAAGTGGCGACGACGAGAAGCGGGTAATAGACCTTCCAGAGGGCGCATGACAGAATCACCAGGAGGAAGCCAACGGCGAGGACAAAGGACAGAGCGATAATCGTCTTGAGGCCTGCGGTAGGCATGATGGGCGAGGAGGGGAGGGGGAGGTTTAGAAGTGTTGCGGGTTGTAAATCGGCGATGTCGGACGTTCCGTGAAATGAAGGAAGAGTGCGAGAAGGTTTGTCGCGAGACTTGTATAATGCGCTGTAAGAGAAGAATGCGCGATAGGTGTGGGCGCGGGCGCAAAGGCGAGTGTGGGAGTTTGTTGGATGTGAGGTTGGAGCGGCTAGGAACAGGCAAGGCAGGGTTCCAAGGCGATGCTATCGCAGGAGCAACGTCGTCACGCGGGTACGTACTCAATCCAGGTGTCAGCCTCTGGGCGTGCTCTATGGCAGCACTGGCAGCATTGGCAGGCAGTACATTGGGAATTGTGGCGCAGGCTTCTAGTGCTGTGCCACATACAGTATGGCTATCCGGATCAATCTGCATTCCGGGGGAAGAGCAAAGGTCCCCGCTGAAGGACACATTCAGGGAAAGCGGTGAGGGAGTAATCAAGGATCCAGATTGGCGCGCGGATAAGTGGCTCGAGCGTCTTACCGCCTACCATGTTAGACCAACAATATCTGGGCAGAAAAAAAAAATCTTAGAAGTCCTGGTCGCTTGGATAGGAAGCAGAAAAAAAAGTGAAAGGTTTCCCCCGCTGCCTTTTCTACACCTTTAACAACCTCAAAGCGTTCATCTCTTCATATCCTTGTTAAGGCAAGCCGCAAGGTGTTGATTCGTTTCGATTCTTTGGCTGGATATTGAAAGCATTTTGCTGTCTCCTCCAGCGCTTGTCTCAATTTGCAAAAGTTCTCGCCTCCTCGAAGGCTTGAAACCGAATTTTCACAATGGCGTCCGACGAGATTGTCTGGCAGATCATCAACCAGCAATTCTGCTCTTTCAAGCTAAAGTGAGTAATATCAATGCTGTCCCATTGCCTCACGAGGACTTTTCTTGGTTATCTCCAAGAATGTTTGGCAGCCATTCGACCATAAACCCAAATACTAATATTCATCAGAACTGACAAGAAGCAAACCTTCTGTCGCAATGAGTACAATGTTACTGGTCTCTGCAATCGCCAGTCATGTCCTCTCGCCAATTCGCGATATGCTACGATCCGCAAGCATCCCACAAAGCAGACCTTGTACCTCTACATGAAGACCATCGAGCGTGCCCATCTGCCGTCCAAGATGTGGGAGCGCATTAAGCTGTCCAACAACTACAACAAGGCTCTTGAGCAGATTGACGAGCGTCTCATTTACTGGCCCAAGTTTCTTATTCACAAGTGCAAGCAGCGTCTCACTCGCCTGACGCAGGTGCAGATCCGTATGCGTCGTATTGCCGCCGAGGACGAACGCCTGGGCGAGAAGCTCGTACCTAAGATGGCCCCTAAGATCAGAAACCGTGAGCGAGCCCGTGAGCGCAAGGCCGAGGCTGCTGCCAAGCTGGAACGAACCATCGAGCGCGAGCTGGTTGAGCGATTGAGACAGGGCGCCTACGGTGACCAACCCCTCAATGTCAGTGAGGATATCTGGAAGAAGGTTCTCAACGCTATGGAACGTGACGGTGCCAAGAGAGACGTCGACATGGACAAGGGTCTTGATGAGAACGGCGAGGAGATCGAGGATTGGAGTGAGGATGAGGAAGAGGAGGAAGAGGATGACCTCGAGAAGGCTGTCGAGTATGTGTCCGACATTGAGGAGAGTGAGGCAGAGCTCGATGAGCTCGAGGAATGGCTCGGCAGTGACGACGACGATGAGGAGGATGACGACGAAGACAGCGAGGATTCTGAGGCGGAGGCTGGAGCTAAGCGAAAGCGTGGACGTGTTGTCAAGATGAAGAACAAGCGACCACGACAGGAGGAGAAGGAGAAGCTAAAGGTGACCAACGAGCTGGCGTGGTAATAAGACGACTTTGTCAATGGCTGCAAGGGGGCACAAGGGAAGCTGGGGGAAAAGGTGGTTAAAACTAGGAGAACAGCCTCGGCGTTTGAGGAGTTTCTTTTGCGTACATGTACGTGCGGCTCTTATTTTAGAAAGGTTTGGGCAAGAAAAAAAAAACAATGGAAGGGTTAGAGGTCATCATTGTTGGCGTGGAGATATCAGTGTTCTTTCTAACATGAGGATGGCATATGGTATATACTATGTTGTATGGATACCAGATAGATTGTTAGTTTTTTTCATACATGAAAATATTCTTATTTTAATTCTTTTGGCGAATCAATACATTTCTCGTGATGTATTCCATGATGCATCATGTTCAGTATAAGATACTGGATACATCGTTGTAGGTAGAACTTTGTAGGCGGTTCGTCAATCACCAACCGTTGGAGTTTAGGACTGGGTCCTTAGTCCTATCCTGCACTATCACCCAAGGACTTACCCTGTGCTAGAAACACGCACGGCCGCATCAGTTGCCTAGTAGTACCTAGCCAGTTATTACCGGTACTATGCATCCTCTTAGCTCAGGCACCCATGAAACCAAACTTGTCCCAGTCAAACGTCACCAGTTCATGAACATCCCTTTCCCCCCGTCCTCCTTGCTGTTTAAAACCTGACACCCCAACAAACGACGATACCATCCCACGATTTTCTTTTTCCTTTTGCTGTTCCAACGTCCTAATACACCAGAGAAGCTGGCTGCGGTTACATCAATGCAGCGTCTCCTTTGCTTCTAGAACTAAACCACGCGACCGACCGCAACATTAAACCCCCCCCCCATGATCAGGCTATAGCTGTAACTACCAATCTCAGCCGTCACAAGCTTGACGACTCACGCACAAAAGATGTCTTCCTGGTACTCTAATCTCCTCACTAAAACAACCTCTCAAATCTCGAACCTCCGCTCCACCCTCCTATCCGGCGAAGCAGACGGCGACACAGAAGACGACACCCACGTCTGCCGCGTCCTCCGCGGCTACTACAACGAGAAGGGCCGTCCCCTACCATCATGGCTTCCCCCCGACCCAAAGGCCTCTGCACCGCCTCCACCACAGCCTGTGCTCGTTAACCAAGCTGGAGCCCGCTACGGTGCCGGTGGACCACAGCCCGCCGCAGGAGGATTGAGCAGTCTATGGGACACGAATAACGGAAACCAGGCGCAGCAGCAGGTGCCCCAGAGTTTACGAGCTGGTGCTCGACCGCCTGCGTCGCTGACGCCCGGGGGGATCGATAGAAGACCATTACCCAGTCAACGAGCGGGGAGTTACAACACAGCCGGAAGGCCAGAGACGTCGAGCGTGCCACCGAATGCGGGAGGCAACACTGCGCAGGATAGGCTACGGCAGAAACTCTGGGGCTCTCGCACGACGAGTCCCTCTCAGCAGGGCGGTCAAGGGCCTTTCCAGCCGCCGGCGGGAGGTGGAGGTGGAGGCGGAGGGGGAAACTACGAGGATAGGTTTGCGCCGGGA
>JABFFC010000756.1:0-35603 GCA_013623535.1 Fusarium penzigii
CCCTCTCTTTTGTCTCCCCCCACCGCCAATCCATTTTTTTATTTACCAGTGCTGGAATGGGCGGGAAGTGGGATGGGGGATTTCTTTGGACGACTTGTCATCACTCGTGCTCGACTTACGTTGCTCTGTTGGTTTAAATTGTCTGTCCCGTCAGAAACACATGACGCGTTGAATGGGCATGCTCACCCCCTGTTGATTTCTCTCGCTTCTGCTGTATTCTTCACGAGTCACGAAAAACAGGACACACTCTCGCTTGGCGGCTAACTGAAAAAGAAAAGAAAATAAAATAAATGGATGAACCCGTTCATTTTAAGATTCCGTCATGTCTACGACTTAACGTAACCACGCCAAGTGTCCGCCGGACGCAGCCCCCGTCTCCCGGTTTCGTTGAACTAAGATAAGTGCCGAGTGATATAATAAGTCAAGGGGGGGTTGGTCACTTAATCCGGCTTCTCTACTCAACAAGATTATCTCTCGTCTTTTATCTTTTTTTTATCTTTTCTTCCTTTCTTTATTTATCTTATACTTCTCCTCATTCAACCCTCTTCCATGATAGATCTATCGTCTTGCGCTTCACACGGGTTGAGATAACAGTTCGGCATTACTAGCATTCGATCCTCTCCTCATTCCCAATACAGACGTCTGGAAAGCAAAAGAGCATCATGGATACTGTAAAGTCTCGCTTCGGCGTCAAGACGTCAACATATTTTGGCTTTGCTCTTCTCGGTATGTTTACTTACTTACATCATGCCCTTTGATCAAAACTAATCATGCTCAGGCCTCATTAACACACTCGTTCCCTTTATCATCCATTCTTCAAATTATCTCATCATTCCCTACCCACGATGGGTCGTCCTGGTCGTCGAAACCGCACCGGCATTATTCACCAAAATTCTGGTCCCTCACTTCCTACACCGTATTCCTTACTGGATGCGCCCCATGATCGTCGGCGCAAGCTGGTTCACCACCGCTCTTATTGCAAAAGCCACGCCTCCTAATGTCGCTCCCCCATTAAGAATCTTGACCTCGGTTATTGTGTCCATCGCATCCTCTGCCATCGAGGTGTCGCTCCTCGGAATGACTCGCTACTACGGAAAAGCTGGGCTCGCTGGCTGGGGAGCAGGCGTTAGTGCTGGAGCTGCCATCTGTGCTATCCTACCGTTCGCAGTGACTGTCTGGATGGGATGGTTTCTACGCGACTTTATCGACTGGGTTTTCCCCCTCACTGGTGCCATGCTCGTCGCCTTCTTCGTCATTCTACCCAGTGCACCCCTTAACTATCCGGAAGCTCGAAGTGATCGCATCAAGGCCGATATCGAAGATGGACAGGACCCTCTTAAGGACCTCTCGCACATGTTGAGCGAAAAGAACAGGATGCAGATGAGCGAGTCCATGATTCGACCTTATATGGTCCCCCTGTTCGTCGCCTTTACCGCACAATCTCTCGTCTTTCCCGGAATTGCTCGCGCTCTGCCCGTTTCCTCGGGCTTCCTCACCTTTGTCTCATACTTTACCAACTACGGCTTCACGTTCCAACTCGGCAGCTTCATCGGTCGATTATTGACACCCCTTGTACGTCCTCAGAACACCAAGCTTGCATTTACCAGTCTCTTCATTGTCACAAGCATTGTACTTGTCAATGCTATCATGACGTTGTTTGCGTCCCATCTGGTATTTGGGTGCCTAGCTTTCTGTGCTGGTGTCGCAGGAGGAGTTGTCTACATGACCATGATGGAACGAGTGCACGAGGACAAGTCGTTCGAGGCCGGCATCAACTTGGAATTTAGCATGCAGGTCGTCGGAGTCGGCGAGACTGCTGGTACCATGTTTGGAGCTTTGATGGGTGTTTTCATCGAGACCATTCTGTGTGTGCTGCCCACTGATGCCAATAGATGGTGTCAAGTGGCTCGATAAACTATAGACTAGTTTTAGTAAATAATGCGTTATGAATAGACTGATATTTTTTTTTGTCTACATCTTTCTCAAAAGCAACTACATCGTTGTTTCAAAGGCACACGTCTGACTATTCATGGAAATCCCATGAGTTTCATGATCCATGTTGAAGACGCACAGCCGCAAGCACAGCCACATCTCTTTATTCACGTACAAGTACCTATTCATCCTCATCACTCAGATCTTGCTTACTCTCACTCATCTCCAATTCTCGTCCTCATGACACCATCGTTGAAAAGAAAAACGCATAGTAAATCACGGCATGGGTGTCGTAACTGTAAAAAACGGCACATAAAAGTAAGCCCTCCCAAGATCAACTCACCTGATTGAACACATTCTCACATCGTCCATCCAGTGTGACGAAAAGGGTCCTCCATGCACGAACTGTGCTATTCGTGATCTCCAGGATTGCAGTTATCGCCCTGATCCTCCATCCCACATTCCCGCAAATGAATCCCGTCGTCGCATGGAGCTGGAACTCATGCACAGATGGACAACGTCAACATATAAGTCTCTATGTGCCATCCCCGAAGATACGGCATGGATACAGGTAGATATTCCTCGTATGGCTCTGAAAGATGAGTATCTCTTGCACGGCATGTTTGCTCTCTCTGCGCTTGAGATTGCCTTATGTGGAGATGCGGTTATGGAAGACGACAAAAGCGTATACATCAAACTGGCACTCGAGTATTACGACAAGGCCAGTAGAGCGTTTCGAGCGAGACTAGAAAACGTCACATCTGATAATGCTCAGTCGATGTTCATGTTTTCCTTTCTTGCCGTGGCAGTCAACACCGCGCTGGCGCAATGTGAAGGTACCGGCTTGGAAGATGGGCAAAGCGTACGGGGCCGGATGGTGGTGCTGTGGGAACTGCTCTCCGGAAATCACGTTCTCGCGAAGTCGCATTTCGAAGCACTCGTCTCAGGGGCTTTGACCAAATCAGCAGAGGCGCTGGCGGAGCGAACGGCCGAGAGGAGTAAAGATCCAGTCTCACTGACAGAATCTCAAGAAGCTGCCCTCGCACGTCTCTCAGCTGTTGCGGAAAGGGGAGGTCAATTCATGGGTGGGAGTCCAGAATCTCCAAAAGAGGCAGTGGAACGTTCAAAGGCTTACACAGCAGGTGTTGCAGCTGTGAGGACGTGCATGGAGTGGGAATCCCAGGATGTCATGAAGGGCACAGAGATAGCCTTCCCCGCCTTTGCTGGGCCGGAGTTTGGCACTGCTCTCAGAAACTCGGATCCGGTGGCATTATTCATCGTCATGCACTGGGGAGTTTTGCTGCATAAGCTGGGGAAACTGGCTTGGTGGATGGGGTCGAGGGGGAGGTGTACTCGATGCCGGAATGGGTTGAAGGAATCGCATGGGCGAGGAATGAGGTGGACCTTTCGCCGTTGGAATTAGCGACCGATTTTCAGACACTCGGATTATGAAAGGCGGACCGGCACGGCATGGGCTTGAAAGACATGGCATTAATATTAAAGACGTGACGTTATATCATATACGACTGTTTTCCACACTGAACGTCGTTATCTTGACGATCTGACCGTCCCCTTTGCTTCCCTTGCCTGTCAACTGCTCCTCGCTATCATTATCAGCTCGAGATCTCCATATCGAATCTCCCTCTGGCGCCTTGCTCTGGAAGGGATCTCTTCTGTCGTACGCTGCCTCGCTGTCACTTCCGTGGCCATCTCTCTCAGCGTCGCGGCCAAATGTATTCAGGTTGAAGTGGCCGCGTTGACGATCGCTGGTCAATTTTTGCCCATACGATTGTCGGCCAAGTTGTTGATCTGTGTCCTGCAAAACAGACGGTCCAGTGGATGTGATGCCGAACTTCTGGCCGAGTAGTCGGAGTAGTGGTCGTAGGGTTGCGAGACTGCCGGCGGTGATGGCCAGGCCCTGTTCTGTGTTGGACCAGATGGCGATGTCGACGGTTGCCCCTGTGGTTGTTAGTTTTGCCATGACAACTCGGAATGAAGTAAACGTACAGAGGAAATCTGGGTTGTCAAAGTCTTTGACGAATGGGAATCGAACAACGACTGCTGCGCTGGCACTATGGATTGTCAGTTTGATGTCAGGAATTGTGAGTCGAAAAACTAACATGCAGGCCATGGCCATGACAGGAATAAGGGCAAGCTTCGTCCTCTTGCCCATGTTGAGCTTCCAGATAAGGAACATGGGAAGAATGGCACAGGTGAAATCGGAAATAACGCTGAAGACACTGTAGAGATAGGTAAGGGCCATGATGACCCTTACGTCCACGCACATGCCCTCTGCGTCGTCGGTGTATCGTTCCCAGAAATAGTTGATGGGGCTGCACTGGAAAAGGGTGACGAAGAAGAAGACGATTCCGGTAAGGACAGTGATCATCATGACACCGTAGATGATCCAGACGTCGAGTTTTCGGACGGTAATTCGGAGGAGAAAGTAGCCGATGGAGATTTTAGAGGCGATCATGGCGAGACAGTACCATAGATAACAGAACCACCAATACTGGGCTGATTAGCTAAAGCTCAGCAGACAGATAAAAAGAAAGAGTTCTTACTTTCATGGCTTGTACGATATCTTCAGTCGCAAGGTCGGCATGATGGCGTCCAGTGCCATAGTGTACTCCTGAAAGAGCACATGTGACGAAGAGAATGAATGAGATCTGAGGATGTTGATGTTAGTCGTTGTCTTACATCCAGCGCCAACCAACCAAACCTACCAAAGCCGCAAGCATACACCAATCATCGAAACCAAAATTCTTAACCAGTCGTATCCTCACATATAATCGCAACACCGTTGAGATGACTGCTGAAATAAGGAGTGTGATGCAGGCAGCCTGCAGCTGCGGACCCCGGTTCTCAATGGCCATGGCTGAGCCAACTCAAAATCCTTCCAAGCAGGGGTTTCTTTCCTCCCGATGTAAACCTTCACATGGATTTCAAAGTTGATATATAAAACAAGTGAGAGGGAAACAAAGAAAGGAAAGGGAAGGAATTAGGATATTGTATGAAATAGATTGGAATGGAGTAAAAGCAAGAAAAAAAGGGACAAAGGGAGAAAGTTGGGGCCCCTTGGGGATATTATTTAAAAACAAGGTAAAAGAAATGGACACTGGGCAAGGAGAGGGAGAGGAGAAATAGAGGAGGAGGAGAATGGGAAGAGAGGACTGGTTATGGAAACCCAGATACTTGGAAGCATAAGGGCGGAATTGAAGCCCTTGCAGAGTCAATCGCCGAGAAAGAACCCACCGCATCGCTAAGCCCATGTTCTTCTTACTGTGGATTTTTTATCTGGGCTGCTAGTTAAGTTACAGTACAAGGTACCGCCCTCTTGGAAGTCGCCGACAACTGTTGCTGCTGTGGTCTATTGTTGCGATCTACATGATTTGGGCAGCGAGGGTAGTTCAAGTCCAGGGGTGGTGACATCCCGGAAGAGGGTCTCGAACAGGGTTAACTTGGAGAGATTGAGTTCAACAAGTTTTCCCAGAGCCGAGGGACCATTTCTAGTGTTAGTGTTAGTCCAAGTTAACTATACTGTAAGTTTTTCCCAGGTCAAATCAATACATAAAAAATATGGTGACACTTTTGGTAAGGGAAAAAGAACCGCCCCCCTGTGTGCCTGGCATTAGTCCGCAACCCCCGAATTGCAATGTTGCACTGATAGACAGGATGGGTTCAAGGATCAATCTCGACAATTTATTCCGCGTGGCAAAATAATGGGACTTTGTTTTCCTCTCTCTTGTCTTGCTGACAGGGCAGAACAGATGAGAGCATTGAACTTATAGCAATCATACTAGAGTCCCTTGTTCATCAGGGATTTGCACATGGAGGGCGGAGAAACTCGAAATGCTTCTCTTTTGGGATGTTTTTAATCTTGCCAACCCAAATGAGATTTATGCATTTCATTGTCCCTTTTCCTTTCATTCCTTTTTGAGCCGAGACTAACTTCATAATAGCTTAACTTTTCTTCTTTTTTTCTTTCCCACGTACCCGTATATCCCGTAGTGGCGGCACGGAGCCCTCGTTCTCGGCCGGTAGCCATACTCTTCTGGGAAGTTCCTCCATTAGGATGAGAATGAGGTACATAATTCTCATACACAAGAGCCAGTTTTTTTCTTCTTTTCCCCTCTCACTCTTTGTCTTGGGTAGCCGGGTTTAAGCAGGAAAATATTAACCCGCTTATGGAAACCCGTTCACCGGATGCGACGGCGTGTATAAGAGGGGCAAAATATCGGGCATGGAGGACGAGACAAAGGGCTGGACTTGATCGATCACAAGAGGGAATAAAATTGCAAGTTCGAACAAGCTTTTCCTCATGCCATGTGTCTTGGAATTCGAGAGGCATCAATAACCTTTATGCCACAGTCTATGGCACATGGCGTTCTTGGTTAAATTGTGAGCTACAGACTCTAGACCCGAAGCCAAATGTCGGATATGATAAAAGACAAGACAAGACTAGACTAGACACATGGCCAACTCCCGTAGCCGAATCAGCCTCGTTTTGAATGACTGAGGACTGCGCCGTTGAGAAAAGCTTCTCTCTTTTTCGTCCCATCATCTCTAAGTTTTTGGTGGACCGTCTCAACTTCTTGTCCTTTTTGCGCTTTGACACTTCACGTCCCCTCAAAACTACCACGTTAGGTCGGCTTTAGTTATTGTTTTGACAGGCAACATGCTGGACGCCATAAACTCTTAATGGTCTGATTTTTCACTCATTTTTGCTCATCCCATTACTTTTTTTTTTTTTTTTTTCCTTCTTCTCACATTCAAGTTCCTTGGCTTCAACAGTTCGACTAACCCATCTCATTTCCCTGACATGTTCCCCTCCACCCTATCATTTTTCTCCTCCCGGATGTCCGCCGCGGTCGAAGCCCCCCCTCTTCTTCTACAAGGACTATGCTATGAAACAAACCCACTTGAGCTAGCTTGGATTAACGGTGAGCAGCAGCATTACATCGTTTGTGGGGAAGTACTAGAGAAAAATCATGTGCGTGTTGCGCCGAGGGATAGGATCATCCCAGTTGGCAAGGGGGTCGTTTGACAGGAATAGAAAAGAGCGTCCAAACTGGCGGGTTAAAGTATTAGGGCAACTCGGCGATAGCTTTGAGCACGACATAGTCGGGTTATTTCATGGTTGTATTATCATGTAGATCGCCAGGGGGTACAGTCGATAATCTTAGGGACTTTTTTTTTTTTCGAGTTGCTAACGTTTATTGTACTGTAGTAAGACGATCTTATTCAGAGTACGGTGAGCCAGCCTTTTTTTAATGGGCAAGGCTTATCAAGATTTGCTGATTTCTTATTAATGCAAACGATAATACTACCTCTGCAGGTCTCGGGAAATTATCAGTAGTTCGTCAATAAGATGTGTTGATAAGCGAACTTAGTCCTTTCCACTCTTTGGATCACCAACCGTCTTCACCTTCACCTCCCGTCCCACCTCCCGTAGTCAGAAACGTATAGTGAAACACCCCGATGCCGCGTAGGCCAGTCGCCATTCCCCGTGCCGTCGTCCTTATAAATAACATGAAACAGATCTCCTCGGCGCTGTGAATTATTGATTCCCGCCGATATGTTGGTGGTTTGGCTTCTGTAAAATCATCCGTGGCCCACCCCTTGCTTGTCAGTGTCAACGTCAGTCGTGCCACTGCCCCTTTTTTGTCAAAGCATGAGTGATATAGCAGGATACCAAGACGCGGAATACACCAGCAGCCATATTCAAGGCATGTAAGAGGTCGGACTTATCCGTCTTATTCATTATAACAGCAGCCGAGTTCTATAAAAGCGTTCTCAAGGGGGTTGGGCTTCAGACTCACAACATACCACTCTCGCCCAGACGAGAGATCGTTGCTGTTCATCGCCAGGAAGCTCATCTAGCCCGACAAGTTAGTAGGGTCAAACACTTGGTTGCACCTTGTGAAGAGATGTCTGGCGCAATTATCATCCCATGGGAAGACTTTCCTCTCATAGATGTGTGCCTTGCACCTCGAATGAAAAGGGGGTAGCTGGCTTCAAGCAAATTCTGACCGAGTAAATTCAGCGTTGAAGTCGCTGCAGTTCTCTGTTCATCCTTCAGCTGATGAGGGGGCTCCTTCAGGGTGAAGAATCTGCCCATCCATGCTAATTCCCAGTCTGTCTTGAAGTTGCACGAGCCTCGTGGATCGGGCTCCGTACTCGGCTTGTCGAGTTCAACGTGAAACGAAGACAACTGGTTTCTCTGGTATATCTGGTAGAGGACTGTATCGTCCTCAGCAACCGTCCCAGCTCGTCTGGTAGCGATTTGCCTTGCAAGTGGCTCACCGGCTTTGGGTCCTCATCGTCACTTGCTTTCCCTCTGCAAGCAAGGACCATCTCGATGGCCACGCAGTTTTGAACAAGGACGACGCATTATTCTCCATATGGTGCTTCATGTTCTGGAATTCATTTTAATACTTGTATCTTTCTGGTCGGTTTGTTCGGGGGGCAGCGCTGTTGTGTCGGGTGCGCCTGTTTACTTGAAGCCCATTATTTCTTCCGTCTTTTCCGCTACCCTGGCGAATAGTCGGCGCACAATTCGAGCTGTCTCGGTGCTCTCTCCTTTCTCCAAGTCTCAGGAGCTGTTTTTACTTGTGTGTTAATACGTAATACATGGTAACCTAAAGCATGTCCGTCCATCATAATCAGTATATTGTCGCCTAACCTTAGGATGTTTCTTCTTTTTTTCCTTCTCCTTCTCCTTTCCTATGCTCCCTCCAGCCAGGTGACGTTCGAAGTCATGCTTACAAAAACATATGCCTTTTCCCCATCTCGCTAAAACCCCGTCATTTCTCACTTCGGGAAGCTATCATGCCTGGTTACGGGTTTTTTTCCATCTCTACTGCTCATTATAAAGAGGAACAAAGCTACTCATCCCCGTACATAATAGGCGGCATTCCCACCCCGTATTCTCTGCCCCTTGACAACGGCCTGGGAGAGCTGCTGATCGTCATGTCAGGTTTAGTTTTCAAGAGGCCAGGAGAGGTGGCTGAACATAGAGGTTCCCCCCCTTGTGTGAGACGGCTAAGCCTTTCGTCGTGTCATCTGGTTAAGTTAGCAATGACATGAGTTCTGCTTCTATTTCCATTATCCGGTCTTTCAGGTCGTCGACATACTTCGTTCTCCCCTTCCACCCTTTGCGTTTGATGGCTTTCCTGGCGCCTGTCGACAGATATCTACCGTTGAAGAATAATGTCATGGGACGGTGCTTTATATTGTCGGCGGTGTCTATTACATTATTTTGAGAAGATCGAGCAACTCGTCGTCAATCGCTTACTGGATCATTGAATGGCAGTAGGAGAACGTCCAAGGATATGGCATGGAAGCATGACGACGATCGTACGCCTTCATGTACTTGTGCAGCATGGAACAATTTGCATCTACCATTTCTCAATTTCGCAAGCAGGGCTCGTCGTTGGACATTAATGGGAGCAGCACAACTTTCCTCTACAAGAACACATCTTGTTCTGTACTGGGAAGCTTCTGCTGTTCTCGTCTCATGAATAACGACCAAATGTAGCAAATTTTTATTTTAAAGAAGAAAAAAAATCGGCGACGTTTATGCATTGACTTTGAGTCAACAACTCCCTACATTCATCCTTAACCTTTGAAGGATGACCTGGTATTCCGAAGGGATTAATTTGTAGTTGAGCTCAATGCCACTGGTAAATGATGCAACCTGGCAGAAGTAGGAGCAGATGTACAAAATACCAGGGCACTCGCTTTTATAGAACCTATAAATTTCCTACGGAAAAAAAGTAGCTATAGCTCTCATTGAAACTCGGTTTCATAAGAATAATTGAGTGCATCTTGTGAGGAATGTGTGCAATGTAGAGCATCGTTCTGGCTAACGAATTGAATTGCATGCTAACATGTATTTCCGTGCTGCACACTGCAAAGTGATAAACTTCTTCACGCAGCTATAGTCACCCAACCATGCACGTTGTCTGCTGATCAGAAAAAGTCAAAAATACGCGGAAGCAACATGATTCGAGGACTTTTTATCACTAGTAAGGGGAATATGTAGGGAATATGTAGGGAAAAAGGGGTCCTAGGATGGATTAAAAATCAGAAAAGTGAGTCGACTTACCCTGCAGAGCGGAATAGCACAGTCCCTACAGCTACCTACTCGTTAGTGCCTAAATTCCCAGCCCAGGCATCCAATTTCCATCCAAGCTAACCCCCGCATGGTCATTTTGGAGAAGGCCGATGGCTTGCGGGGGCTTGCGGGGAAGTGAAAATCACTGAACATGCCTACAGGCTACTGTAACCTATAGCCACTGTAGAGGTTAGTGCCGCTGCTGAAGACAGAACAAGACAATGGGAAAAAAGCAACGAACCAGAAGTAGTCAGCTGACCGATGCACAAAGTTCCCCCCCTTGTACGTTCTCGACCACGAAGGATTCAGTTAGATTGGATCTTAGGGGAGCAAAAAAAATCCCCCCCGCTTCCCACCGCGCTCATCACAACACATTTCAACACGATTCTTTCTTCATGTCCTTCAGTCGCCCTTCTCACAGGCTCTGGAGGGACCGAATCTCACACACAACCGGTTTGGCTCAGCTATTAGCCTGCACAATATCCTAACCTAACCATGGCTTCATCACCCCCGCGCCATAAACGCCGCAAGGCCTCGTGCAAGGAGTTTCAGTGCACACATGAAGGTTGTGGCAGAACTTATTCTCGTGCCGAGCATCTTCAAAGACATCAACTTAATCGTCAGTGAACTCAAAGCCTGAATCCAACCCTTTAAATGACGCGTGTGCTCACCGTTTCAACAGACTCACCTAAAGAAATCTACTACTGTGATTATCCTAGCTGCTCATTCACATTTGTGAGAAAGGATCTTTACGCTCGTCACAAATTAAGGCATGAACGCCAGATACAGCAGTATGGAAATGGCCGTCTATCCCAGCGCCCTCAGAGAGAATTCTCAAATCTTGATAGGCACAGGCCCGAGCGCTATTCATTCAGCGAAGATGGTTCCGCGTGGAGCGACACCCAGGACGAGGCCAGAGAGACGCCGGTAAAGGACGCGCTCGGCAAAGGTCGTGCTTCGATGGGCGAAAGAGGCGATTCCGGTGAGAACATCCAGTTAGACGCCTCCGGAGGTCCAGGACAGCATGATTCGGCCCAGCGGAACGACATGGGAGAACAGAGCGCTTATCTCGGTGAACGTGGGTTTCAGAGCAGGGAGTCGTCACCAGAGAAGCAAGCCGTGGGATCTGTCGCTTTCCGAATGGATTCCATGCAGGGTGAGATGTCTATGCCGATGCAGAGCCCCGGAATGGCTGGTCGTCCAGAGCGGCCTCGAAATCAGTCTTTTATCATGCAAAACGGGATGCCAGCACCAGCCGACCCAGTTGTCGAGGAGCAGCATTTTGGTCTGTCGCCATCCAGCACAGACGAGTTCACCTCTTGGCTATTCAACGGACAGGGTCTCGTGTCCAACTATTCTTTTGTTCCTGGCAATATGGGTATGGCAGGATATTCAAATAACTTCGGCCAGCTCTGCCCTGACTATTCAACTCAACCGGGAATGATGGGCGGTTCATACGTCGAGCCCATGAACAACCTCTGGTTCCAGTCCGAACCGCTACCGATGAACACGCCTCTAGTCGATATCTCGCAGCTGTCTAAGACTGGAATGTCAGAGCACAAGCGCCAATCACTACTTCAGTACATGATGCAGCGATTCAACGAGATTGGCTCCCAGGGATCAAGATCGGCCGCAGATATCAAAGACGAGATTTTCGGAAGCGATAGTGACGCCGACTCCCATGTACTCAGCCTGGTCAACGTCCAACGATATATCAACTCATATTGGGAAAACTTCCACGACCAGCTACCCATCCTGCACCGACCAACATTCATTCCCGAAACGGCCCACGACTTTCTGCTCTTGTCTGTACTCATCATGGGAGCCTCCATGCTTGATAAGAGGGAGTTGCCATCCGACATGATTGACAAAATTTCAAAGTTCACCACTTTTGTATCATGGAACCTTAGATGGCAGGTTTTCATGCATGCGGATTCTCACCCACCAGCCAAACTCTGGGTAATTCAGACCCTTCTCATCCTCGAAGTCTACGAAAAGATGAATGCCACAAGAGTGCTCCACGAGCGAGCGCACATTTACTTCCCAACCACACTTTCTCTCATGCGCAGAGGAAGCGCTCTCACCGGAAGACAGTCATCCTACGCATCAAGAGTTCCCACTCCTATGGGCAGTCCCAAAATGCACCAAGATCCCAGGTTTATGTCATTTACCGACAAGAGAACATTCAACTCAACCCCCGATAAGTGGTGGGATCACTGGATCGCCCAGGAAGCGACGCGACGAGCTGCATTGGGTGCTTTTATCATTGATGCCACTCACGCAGCACTATTCGGTCACACCCCAACTCTCGCCATCCACGAAATCAAACTCCCTCTACCATGCGACAATACGTTATGGTCTTCCGAATCACCGTCAGAAATTGGCTGCGTTGAGTCAAGTCTTCACGCCAACGGCGTCACACCAATCACGTTCCTCGACGGTTTACAGCGAACCCTCAACGGCCAAAAAGTCCGGACAAGTCCTTTTGGCCGCATTTCCCTACTTGCCGCTTTACTATCGGTTACCTGGCAAATGCACCAACGCGATCTCGACCGCGGGACTCTCGGAACAGATACAATTCCTGGTGTTCAGGAGAGGTGGCGGCCGAAATTGCTGCGGGCGTTTGATTGGTGGAAAAAAGACTACGACGATGGCGTCGCCCATGTCCGCCACGCGATTTTTGACTGGCAGAGGCTGGGTCTCAGTAGCAGGGGTGGGAGCGACGATGGCGATGCCATGGAATGCCTAGGCACGGTGTTGTATCACCTGGGGCATATCACTGTCTACATCAGTATGCCTGAGCTTTGCATCTTTGCTGGTGTCACTCAGATTATCGGACGAAATGTCACCTCTGCTGATTGGAGACGTACTGAGGGTAAGATCAAGGATTGGGTGGCATCTCCGGGCGCAATAGGTGGTGTTTACCATGCTCTGCAGCTGGTAAAGCTCATTCTGCTCCAGGAAGATCCAAGAAGACTGGATTCAGCAGCATCCGCCTTTGTGCCGTCTCCATATCCTAAATATGATGCAAGCAACGACAAGATCCTCACCAGAGCATGGGCTCTGTACTATGCATCTTTGGTATTGTGGGCGTATGGATATGTGCAGGATGGGAACATTGAACCCTTCCCTGATAATCTTCAGTATCCTTCGAGCAACATCACAGCACCTCAGATGCCCACGGAGCCTAGCATACAGTCTTCGACATCTGTTCCTGGTGCAACTCATGCTAGTAACGCCAGCACCAACGATACTCCTCAAGGTTCTCACGCGGACCAGAGCTCAATAGCCATGAGCCCCGATTATGAGTCCTTGAAACGTGAGCGTCATGAGGATCTAAGAACATACCTACAAATCATGATACCGCCCACCATTGATTCTATAAAGGCGTTCCATCTTCATCAGAATCAAGCAGGCGTGGTCGGCAACCGTAACAAGATCATCGGTCTTTTGAGTGTGGTCGATGAAGCATTATCAAATACAAGATGGGAGTTGTTGTCGGAAGCAAGACACAGGTTGAGGACAGCGGCGTCGATGATGCAGCAGCCGCGGGAGCCAAGGATGTAAATAGGTTTGTTTGAAGAGATGGGATATAATTGCATTTGTACGGTAGCCGGCGATCTTTATTTGATTAATTGTTAATGGATATTTTGGTTCCTGCATTTCGATTTTCTTGATTTCATTCTCGTACTATATTATCGAGATAAGATAGTAAAAGGGTTATACTACTGCTAAGTCTGTGAGACTTCTGGCCGAGCCCAAGCTTTATATATCGTTAAGTATCTCTCATTTTATAAATCCATAAATATGAAATATAATATCCATGAAGTATATGCCTATCATACATCTAATCTGACAAGGATCTTAGGAATGAGACCCTCTATGGAGGTTAGGTAGTGACGGAACGTTTGCCGAAAAATTGTGCCACGTGATCAAATCCGAGCAACCTTGAACTCGGAGCGCCCTCCGAAATTTCTCATCATCGGCATCATTTCCCCGCGCAGAATAATCCAGCGCCCAGTGTTGTCGATGATCACGCGCCGTGCCCTGATCTCAACCGCTTAAGAAACTCCGGCCATTGACCGTCAAAAACATGAGCTCAATGTCTCTCCACTCGGAAGCCATGCCACCAGCAGCTCGGAGACGTCCGACAGCGCATTCTGCTGCAAAGGATGCTCGGAAGACCTCATTGGCGTAAGTCACTCCACCAGACATGCTATACACGATAGTTGGGGATTAATGCTGACGGTTTGATAGATGCCTTACATGCCGCAAGAAGAAAGTGAGATGTTCTGGGACGACTCCTTGTCTCTACTGTACGAAACGGGGACTTGAGTGCCGGGTTCCTGAACATGGCCATAAGCGCATGTATATGGCCAAGTAAGTGTACCCATCAAAAGCAATAATGTATGCTAACATCTTAAAGTAAGATTGAGGAACTGGAAAGTAAATTGGCTCAATATGAGAGAGGAACAAGTCAAGCTCAGAGTCCAGGTTTGTTCATCCTCACTCTCCAATGTACGGATTCTTACATGTATAGCACCTTCAGTAATACCCAACAGAACCCAGGAACCGGCACAGAACAATTCTTCCAGTCCTCCTGATTTGACACAATCATCAACAAGTTTTCCACCTCCGTTATCTGGTTATTCTGCCCCTTCTATTCCTTCTATTCCCTCTATCCCTTCTGTTCGACCTGCTCCCGAGGCCGCGCACACCTCACCAGCCTCAAGTAAGCTTTCGACATCCACGTCTGAATCGACATCAAACTGACAATGTAGCTATCGTTGCCGGCTCAACCCTAAGCTCAAGCCATACGTTCGGATCAAGAGTCCAAGATCTTCTGGATCCTACCAAGTCCGATGACCCGACAAGCTTGAGTAGAGCATGGAAAAGCCCAGCCACCCACCAGCCCAAGACAAGCCAGTATAGCGCTCCATGGAGGAGTTCCGACAAAGAGTTTCCGAAGCTCCCTCCTCGAGAAGAGGCAGAAAGGTTACTCCGCCTTACCTTGTTCTACATGGGCCAGACCCAACATCATATCGACGCCCGGGACTTTTCAGACAGACTATGGAGCTTCTATGAAAATCGCAATGACCCAGCTCAACGAGAATCGCCGTGGTGTCTGGAGATGATCCTAGTCATTGCTATTGGCACAGTCTTCGACGCAAATCCTGAAGGAAACGAAGAGTTCTCGGGCTCGAGGCTCTTCGAGTACGCACACAAGAATGTCCCGACGTTAACAGAACTTCATTCTTACGGCAGACTTGGCGTTGAAATATTTGCACTGTTTGCAGTATATCTGCAGAACATGGACCGAAAAGAGGAGTCGTATCTTTATGTATGTTTGATTTTATCCTTTTTCAAACCCTTTGCTCATTACTTTGTAGATCAGCACTGCTCTGAGGCTCGCAGTCTCACACAAGTACCATAGAATTTGTGGTGTTAGACATTTGATGCAGTCCGAAAAGGTCCACATCAACCGCCTCTGGTGGACGGTCTATATGCAAGAGAGGTATGTTTGATAATTGTTTGACAGAAGCAAAGGCTGACCATGCAGGCGTTTGGCTGCTGCTACTGGAAACCCTCCAGGGATCAATGACCAATCTATCAACGTCCCTCTACCTACAGATTCTCCTGGCTTTTCTCCAGCAGGACCTATTTGTACTAACATTCGAATTGCTCGAGTGACTGGACAGATTCTGTCAGGTAAGAGCACTGTCGCTTCTAGCAACGCAAACTGACCTGTCATAGTGCTTTACAGTCCAGAGTATCTAGAAGAGCAAACCTTTGTACCAAATGTTCAAGAAATTGTGAAGTCCCTGTACGAAATTTCTCAAGAGATTCCATCTGACTCAGCGACGGATCGATATAACCTCGGACGGGACTTATGTCTAAGGACGACAGCTTCATTACACTTGAAGCTATTTCAGGTTGGTCTGCTCCTGACTGTGATGTGTGATGTGTGATGTGTGATGTGTAATGCTGACAGAATAGGCCACCATTCTTACCATTCGCCCTATTATGCTTCACATGGCAAAGCTCATCCTTAACGGAACCGGACCAACTGGCGAACAGCTTCTGGCATCACCACTGGGACGCCTATCGAGAACATGCGCCGAAGCGGCAAGACGCCTTCTCAAAGTCGTTGGCACACTGCGAAGGCGAAACATGATGTGTATGTTGAATCTCGACGTGGGAAGTAATCCAACTGACAACCGAATAGCGATTTTTGGCTTCTCTGACTCCGACGCTGTCTTCTCTGCCGCATTCATCATGATTTTGATGGCTGTGCTGGACTCTGTGTGTGAGGACAATACCAAGTTCAACCCTACACCGGGCTTGACCGAGGCGCTTGTGGAGATTCAATATCTGGTTGACCGTGGCAACAAGTTCGCCCTCGAAAGGTTGCAAGAGATCAAGAGGCTGTGGAAAGTCATGTCGCAGAAGATAGAATCCTTGCAGGCCGTCAACGTGTCACCCGCGGCGTATGGGAACGGCACCAACAATACTGATCGAGTCAATGCCCATTTCTCGGCTCCTCCAGCCAACGGCGACGTCGTGCTCAATCCCGATAACCCGACACTGTTGGGAGAACAAGACGTCAGACCAGACGGGTCTCCCGAGGACATCATGCTTCTAGACTCGGATCTGTGGGATCTCTTGGTGCCAAACGTCGATGGTACAGGCGGGAATGCCCAGCAGGATAGCACAATGGCTGATCTGGCGCCCGACGAGATGTTCAAGTTTTACCACTCCATGTACAACAACAACCCCGACTGGAGTCTAACGGGAGAGGGATTTGAAGACTTTGCGGAGCTGGGAAGACATATCCAAGATATTTAATCTAGATAGTGTACAGCGTAACCATACTACAAAATTTATTAATCGTGGTATTTAGTCCTGTCTTGACCAGTGACGAAAGCCAAGATGGCGATGGATCATTCTGTTGCGGAGACCAATCTCTACTAAACGACACAACGTCATTCGACGACTAACACGAACGATGGAATGCCAAGCCCTTCAGCGTCATGTTCATAAACAGAAACGGTCCCAAGTCTGCATTACATCTCGAATTTCTCTCCAGTCCAGCCTCCGATCACGACGATGCCATCATTACAAAAGTTCATACAGGAGTTGACGGGGAGTCAAAAGGAGGTCAACCCCGTAAAGAAGCGATACAATGACCTGTTTAAAGCAGAGATAGGGAAGTTCATCGCCTCAGCTGCTGTTGTAGGGTTAGCAGCTGGGATTATATCCAGATATCCGGGTCATCCTCTCCTCGCTGCAGCGATATACAACATCGCGATAGTACGTCAGCCCTACACGCCCTGTCTTTTGCACCTTTAACTCGCCCCAGGGAAGCATACAATTCATTCTCTTCGTACTATCATTCTTCGGTCCTCGCGTCAGTCCCAAAACGCCCACGATTGCTAGACCATCCACATGGTACCTCGCCATCATATCACTATCCAGCGCCGCCTGGGCCACTGCGTTCATACAATTATTCGTGATCCGCGAGTCTGGGGACAAATATGAAGTCTTCACTTTGGAGAAACGACAGAGAGGGGCGTTCAGGGAGGCGGGAACGGGGACTTTGGCGCTGTTGGAGAATATCACAATAGCCTGTGGATGTTTTGGATTGGTCGCGTTGTAAGTTTCCATCTCGGAACTGCTGATGCGTTGAGTGAGCTAACCTGTGCAGTCTGTTTTGTTTGGTTCAATGGGGTGTGGTGTATATGTTGTGCACGACAAAGTATCGCAAAGTAGAGATCAGGGATGGGTATAGACAGATTAACAAGATAGAAGTGCAGAAAAAGGAGGAGTTTCCAGCGGCGTAGAGTAACACAGAATTGTATTTATTGCCAAGGTTAGTAGGATTTAGGCCAATCTTGCGGGCTAAGTGAGCGGCGAGAGTCCCAAGAGAGGATTGTTCTGATCCTGTTAGGAGGTAAATGAGATACATCACGTTGTGTTGGCCGATTATGGC
The DNA here is from genome assembly GCA_013623535.1 of Fusarium penzigii. Lineage (NCBI taxonomy): Eukaryota > Fungi > Ascomycota > Sordariomycetes > Hypocreales > Nectriaceae > Fusarium > Fusarium penzigii. The sequence goes on from JABFFC010000756.1 coordinate 18,042, forward strand.
TAGTAATATAGCTGTTCCTTTGACTACTGACTCAAATGTCCCACCAGCGGGATATTTCTATTCATCATCGTAACATGTTCATGCTTAAATACATTCTCGTAACGTCGTATCTCATTCATTACATCACAAACAAGAGATCGGTGTCTACCGTGGTCAGTCTCATAACTTATCGCAAAGGGGCCAACTTACCGATAGGGTGACTGCTCGACAACTGAGGCTTTTGGGTATACTTGGTCTCGAGGATGTCGCGGACACTGTTGAGGAGCTCAACGTAACTCTGCTTAGGGTTCGCCTTAATCGCCGAGATGAAGGCCCATGACATGGCACCAGTGGCCTGAGCATTGATGGTAGCGTCGGCACTGAGATAGTCAGTACAAGTATACGGGATTGTTTCGACCAACTTACGAAGTCTGGTCATCTTTACTGCCTGACCACATAACCACGTCGGCAGGGGAGGTTCTGGTCTGCTTGGTTCGCTCATACGCGTCGTTACCGGTGAAAGCGGACTTGGCCAGACCAAAGACAGAGCTTGCTGCACCGCTGATATCGCCACTAGCATATGAGGTGAATGCATCGAACAAGCCTGTAGCAGCCTCCTTTGCCAGGTTGGGTTCTTTCAAAATACCCTTGGTGGAGTAGACGTAGGGAAGGTCCATGACCGTCGCAGAGTGGCATGAATCGAAAATCGCCGTAAGACGCACACCAATCTGAAGAGGCCTCACAACACGGTAGTGGATCTCATCATCAACAATGTGTCCTGCTTTTTCGAAATCCACTGGGTAAATGACTTCGTCGTATCCGTCATCTTCATCACCGTCTAGATCTTCTGTCTGTCCACCATGACCTTGGAAACGTTAGAGTGTACCTCAGTGAAGGCAGTAAACTTACCAGAGTAGTGGAGGAAGAGGGCATCGTTGGGTTGGGCATCCCTGACTAGCCATTCCATTCCCTGGATAATGTTCGCACGAGTAGGCACCATGATGGGGTTGGACTGATCATCAGTGAGAATGACCATGTCCTCACGCTTGTATCCATATCTCTCAACAAGGAACGCGGAAACGTTGTGAACATCGTTGATGCAACCGCGCAGCTCCCCTTCCTGACCAAAGTAGTTGATCCCTATGAGAAGAGCCTTGCGTCGACCGGTACAGTTGGAATACTGGAAAGTATAACCTTCGGGAGCGCCATGACCGAACTGCTGGGGCGCTGAGGGCGGAGGAGGACCGGAACGAGCATGGTAGGCATGGCCATGATGACCTTGGGAGAGGTAGTAACCGTAGGCGTCGAGACCGGCAGGAGGAGGATGTCTTGGGGGAGGATAGCGATTCTGGCCGCCCTGACCATTGTAGCCACCTTGACCATTGTAGCCACCTTGACCATTGTAGCCACCTTGACCACCGTAACCGCCTTGGCCTTCATAACCACGTTGACCACCGTAGCCGCCGCCCTGACCATTATAGCCTTGTTGGGGAGGAGGAGGACCTGGTGGAGGAGCATAACCGTAGCTCTGCTGCTGCTGAGGAGGAGGAGGACCGGGAGGGGGAGCGTAGCCATAGCCGCCGCCGTATCCTTCTTGACCAGGATAGTAGGACATATCTGTTGAACCGGGAGAAAGAGTAGATCGCCGGTGGATTAGAGAGAAGAGGGAAAGGAAATTACGATATTGAGAAGTGTGCAAGAAAAGAAGAAGTGAGTTGAAGATGCAGGAGAATGGAGAAGAATGGTCTGGAGTAAACAGTGAAACAGAGCAACGGGCAGGTCTATGCAGCTCAGCTCAGCCCAGCTTACGGGGGAACTGTCCAATGGTCAGGAATTGGTTTGTTTTGTTGTGTTCAGTAGGTGTAGCCGCGTAGGTGTGTGTGCATAGGTGCGCAGCTCGGATGGAGGGGTTTGAGGGGTCCTGTTCCATGGCAGTCTGATTGGGGAGGCTAGTGGAGGGGTCCAACCCGCCATCCAGGGTTCGTCGGAAATGGTAGCGGGGTTTAGACTTGTAGCGGAGTGGCCTCCCCCCTTTCTTTTGCGTCCCGTCCCCTCCCTACAGGTTGGTCATTTGAGATGGTGTTGTCCTGCCTTGTGTTGTGTTGTGTAGGTTGTATTGTGTCTTTGGCCATGTGCTGGGAGGCCGCTAAAAATCGCTTCCTGGGTGGTGTTTGTAGTTTGTAGGTTGTCGTGAGTGACCTGAGAAGGAGTGTAGGCAGGAGCCAAGCCATGATGCCAAGGGTCCAGTTGTGGCTCTGGACTCTTCCACAGCGCTACAAGTGCAGGAGTGGGCGGGAAGTACAGTACTGAATCACGGGAGGTGCACTAATGGATGGAATCAAGTACTTGGTACTAGTAGTTTTTGCTGTCCTGCGCTTTGACTCATATCGGTGAATATTTCACTTGTTCTTTTACTTGTTTAACTTGAATTCGTGTCACGAGAAACACAATAGCAAGAGATGATCAATCATGATGACCATGAAATGAACTGTGGTCACGTAAACCAAAGTCCATGTTTCACATCAAACGGCCGCCGGATATTACATTTGCGCGCGTAGAGTGCTGCGCCACTACACATGTCGGTATCCTGTATCCTGTATCCAGGAGTATCCTTGGCCACCCATGCCAAGTATGGCTACCAGTGTCCCGATGTTTTGGAGCCTGTAACTTGACCCAAGTCTAACCATGTCATGCCTTTCTTCCTGTCATGAAATGCGGTGATATCCACTGACTGGCCTCAAGTGAAAAGGTGGTGGGGGTTTTCTCACTGTTGTATGAGATGTCGCAAGTCATTCCAATCTTTGTGGCTTTTTTGTGAAGGAGTCATTTCATTCAGAAACATCACCTGGGATATTGATTTCATGTTTTCTTCCTTGGCATGACTGATTCGTCTGCTCCGCTTCGTTGGAGGCCTGAGAATGAGATGATCTGAATCGTCTGTTCGTAAAATCGTCCAAGTTTCATTCGAAGCTCCTATACCGCCTCCTTAATTCCTATGGAGGGGCAGAAGACGGACGGGAGCTTCAGTTGACAGAACGATGCTCCACCGGAACGGGCCGCTCGGACACCAGTTGTGGCCGTTAAAGACGGAGGACTTCTAGCGGGCAGCTCAGACCTCTCCAGTTGGGTACACGTTGGAGGGTTGGAGGCTTAACTCCACTACAAACCTTATAAATCCCTTCTGAATCCATCAAAAAGACAGAAGACCCAAGTACTGGACAATGAGTGAAGTATTCAGTGGATCTCTACCTGAAAATCCTTTAGACGGTCAAGAACATCACCCAATCCCCATTCATACCGAGTGACAATATCAGTGACATTGTGCCAATTTTCCCTCCATCGAGTGACAACTACCCAGTGACTATTTTTCCCTTCCAGGCCTGTCTTGTCAAGCTGTCCTTAATCCACTACCCCTCCATCGGGTCCTCAATTCTACCCCTCTACCCCGCCACATTGCACATTGCACATGCTTGTTCTTTGTTCAACAAGTGACACCTTTGGGTTAACGTTAGCTGTTAAGCTATTGACGATAACTGGAACCGCCGCACCTGCCCTGACTTTCCCAGACTGCACTGCGCATGCGTTGTTTCGGCTCTTGTTACCTGCATAAACCTCACGTATCAGTACCTTCTCAGAACGTCTGATCTGCGTTAAGCAGCAAAACCTCTCCATCGTCATTGGTTGCCTCCCGCTTGTTTATAGGTACAAGCCATCTCTGTTTGTTAATGACAACCCCTGGAACCTGCACCATCACAAGGTATATAAACGACGACCGTTTGCTCAACAATTTCTCTCCTCTCTCTTATTCTCCTTCTCCTCCTCCCTCTTCTCTCTCATCTTCTTCCCTTACCCTCTCCCCCTCATCTCTCAAATACCTCACAACCTGCCACTCGGCATCTTTGACTTGACACCTCTGCGAGGTATCTTTCACCATGTCTTTCTTCAAGAAGATCACTCAGGAGCTCGAAAACCTCGGAATCGGCGGTGATAAGGACAAGAAGGATGAGAAAAAGGAAGAGACTCCTGAGTCTGGTGACAGTGAGTTCATCCACGTACCCAAGCATCACCCAATAACAACCTCTAACATAACTGATAGATACCCGTTCGTACGGCTACCATGGTGAAGGAGGCCAGGGTGGCCCTCCTCCCGCTCAGTACTACGCTCAACCTCCTCAGCCTGCCTACCAGCCTCCCTCCGACAAGCCTCCTCTGCCTGCTGGCTGGATCGCCCAGTTTGACCAGCAGCACCAGCGCTGGTACTATGTAGAGACAGCCTCCGGTCGCACTCAGTGGGAGGCTCCCGGCCAGCACGCCCCTCCCCCCCCTCCTCATCCCGACTCTCGTCCTAATCTGGAATCCTACCCCTCCGACGCTTCCCGTGGCTATCCTGGCAGTCACGGTTCCCCCGCCCCCGGTGCTTATGGAGGCGCTCCCGGCTATGGCTCCCCATCGCCTGGCTACGGCGGTTATGGAGCTCCTCCCCAACCCACTGATGGATCTAGAGGATACCCTGGTGGATATGGTTCACCTTCTCCAGGCTATGGTGGTGCTCCAGCTCCAGGTTACGGTGCTCCTTCTCCCTACGGCGCCCCCTCTCCCTACGGCCAACCCGGTGGTTATGGTCAAGGTGGTTACGGACAGCCTGGCCAGGAAGGATACGGACAGCACCCCTACGGCCAAGATGGTGAGCGAGGTGAGAAGAAGAGCAGCAGCTCTGGTATGCTTCTTGGTGCCGCTGGTGGTCTCGCCGTCGGTGCTGTTGGTGGTGCTCTTATTGCGAACGCTCTTAACGACAGCGACGATGAGAACTCTGCTCCCGCTCCAGCTCCCGCACCTGCCCCATACGATTACAGCCAGCAGCCAGCCGCCCCTGCCGAGTACGGTTACCAGGATCCCTACGCTCAGGATGCCCCCCCTCCTGTCCTGGGCGCTGTTGACGCCGACGGTGAGTCGGTGTCGTCAAGCGACCGTGAGGACGTCCAGGAGGCCCGAGAGGAGTATGAAGAGGCCCTTGCGGACGCTCAGGACTCCGACGCTAGCAGCAGCGACCACGAGGCCCTCGAAGAGGCCCGTGAGGAGTACGAGGAGGAGTACGAGGAGGTGTATGGAGGCGACGATGACTAAAGCAGTGGGATTCAATTACGATTACACGATACCTTTCTATGTTTGTTGATCGGGGACGATGGGTAACAAGGGTTAAGCGGACATGTCGATGGTTGCATTTCTCTCTCTCTCTTTTTCTCTCCACTTGATACCTGCCTCTAGACGCGGCATGCATGCCAGCATGATATTGACATTGTATTACGGGCAGCTACGGGTGGTGGATTATTTGTCTACATTAGCAAGGTTAAACGATATCAACACCACACAAAGAGAAGCCATGTGCTTATTTGCCTCTGTCTGTCCCTCTACAGTGCTGTGATCTGTTTCCACCGGCACCAGTGGATGTCGTTGTCTCGTTTGTATCTGCAAGAGGCTCTTGGCGGGTCACCTTGGCACTAGCACTGCCCACCTGCAAGGCGAGGGCTGTTGCATGTTGATGTTGATATTTCGCTCACAGACGGATTATATTGGTACATGATGAATGATATTGGAATATACTCTGAAGCAAGTCTAGGTCATCCCCGTCACGCCATGACTTTGAACCGGGAACTGTCTCAACCTGCATGTCAATAATTATCCCATCCCCTTTTTCATCCTCTTGTCCTTTCTTCTCTCTCACTCACCTCTCAATGCATACTGCCTTTTTTTTTCTTTTTCTTCTCTTTGTTCGCTTATCGGCACGGAGCCAAGAGTTTTAGCTTTATTTAATCCTTGTCTCATACACACATCCCTTCCTCCCCCTGCCCCTCCATCATGAGCTGTTCCCAACCGCGAAGAAATACTCTAAATCCTCAACGTCAAACCACCCCCCCAGGGCCTCATGAATCAATCAACGTTTAAATAAGCTTTTTCTTCGCCCATGACTTTCTTAAAGCACAGAACCGATGTTCTTGTAACTTAAAACATACCCAGACTTGGCATCTGTGAGAAACATGACCTTAGCACCCCCCCCTGCTGTGTCGTCCCACATGAACACTTCTGCACATCTTTTTTCTTCCTGCTGTGGGAAGAAAGAGACAGCATTCTTGGCAATACAACCCGAGAGATGATCGAGACTGAAAGTACAGCAAACACGTACATTGCACAGCCTCCTTCTGACTCCCCGCTTTGGACAGAACGTGATGATTGTCGGATGGGGAGCGGACATTGAGAGCCCCTCTCATGACCAGGGCTGCTTTCATGAGACTCTGTTTTTTTTTAAGAGCATGTGGTCACTTGAGTTACTTGATATACACCCTGTTCTGATGAGGTGTGTAGATGGCATAGATTCTATAGCAAGAGAAGGGTTTCAATAGGGGCATTGACTCATATCCTTTTATATTGAGACATAACCTGGGTTCTTGAGGCATGCCACGACTCACACGATCCCCAATATCGCAAATCTAGGAGAAGTGACGCAAAGAATTTGACAGAAGTTAAAAGTTTAGCCACTTGCAGGAATGAATATGCCATGTTCAATATCTTTTTTTTTTCTTCTTCTTTTTCGCAGCGATATTCCCCGTATTCCAACTGCATGGATAATGAAAGATCCGGATCCCCCGTTTTCAATATGACAATGAAGATGGCCCTATCAAAAGGTTCAAAGGAGAGCCTGTTGATAGGAACGACCTAGACAGACTGCCAACAAGTCAAGACTTAGTTTTAGGAATGACTTCGTGTAGCTCAGCTTGGCCGTCATATGCGAGTACAGGACTGATGGTTCAAGTGTGGACGCAAATCGCATCACCATTAGGAACAACCCTTTATCTCAACAATCTCAATTCTTGCGTAGGTGTAGGATAGGTTAGGTCGTCTAGGAAATGCATGCCAAACTCTCCTCATCCTCAAAACACACCATGCTCAAACTCTGATGGTTTTGAAACCACCCAACGTTCATATTCCTCGTCGACTCAAAACACACCCATTAATGCATCGTACCCCCTTCTTCACGAATGGCTGACCATTGGCGCTGGAACAAATACTGGCGATATTGACTGCGCAGACTCCCGTGACCGTCCAATACCCTCAGGCTGGTATCGCACTGACAGCTGAGAAATGCAAAGGGCCGCAATAAGCGATACGTCCACGTTGGCTCCTACTGTCAAGTCATACGGTTCGATGGCCAGGCTGCCTGGCATTCTGCCGGAACGCTCGCACGTCGCCACTCTGGTATTATTGATGCCTTCAAAAACTTCCATGTCGTAGTGCATCGGTTTGCGATCTACGCAAAGATGGTCCTTTCGACCCTTTGAAATAAACTCGGCTGTTAACACGCTGCCACAATCTAGATGTAGTCAGTGCACATCCCTTTCTCACAGCGTAGGTCACGACTGCAGGGTATCACGATAAGACGCACGCTTAGGCTGTTCCTAACCATGCATGAGAACATGGCTCGAGTAATCCTCCATCCGAATCTTCCCCCACCTTCTCATGATGTCAAACAGGTGTGTATCATTCGCATCAAAGAAACTGGCGCGGTCACTCATCGACCAGTATGGAGATGTGGCAAATATGAGGAGTTGACCGTTAGGCTTGATAACCTTGAAACCGCGCTTCTTGGTGTATTTGAACTGAGCAATGATGCGGAACCTTCGTAATTCGGGATAGATGAACTCGTCGAAAAGACCGATTTCGCGAGGAAGTCGTGCAGGAGGAGCTGACCGCTCGTTTACCATCGTGCGTGGACTAATCATAGGTTTGAGGAGATGGAAAATGGTTTCTAATGATGCTGATGGAAGACTTCGTTGTTAATGTTTCCCTTGTCGAGACAATCGATGTTGCAGGTTTAGGAAATGCAGACCTGACAACGTTGTCAAAGGATGCTGGTTCTAGTGAAAGAACCCTACCTGGCCATTGCAATGTGAAAGCACTCTCCTCTACAACGACCATTGATCTTTCCTTCTCATCGACATATCCTTGTGGCTGCTACAGGTATCTATCCACAGAGGCTGACCCCGACTCTTGAAATCTCGACTTGAGAAGACGAACGACATTCTGATGGACCCAAAAGAGGCACCACCGGAGAAAAGTTGATGGATAGCAGTTTTGTCACCTCAACCCGCTTCTAAAGACTGCGGTCGCTTGCATAGTAAGTAGGCATACCATAAAATGTAAGTACGCTAGTACTGGTATAAAAGAGGCATATATATGGCAAAGTCACCCGGATATGGTTGGCTGTTCAGCAATTAAAATACATCACTAATTAGAAAGGCAGCGCAGCATGAGAATGGTAACTTCTTAGTCTATCCTTTGTCTATCCAGAAAAAAATACATGAAACAGATCTCGGTCGCGAGAAATAAAGACAACACAGGCTATACGGGTGTTTTACCCAGATCATTCAAGTAATTTACAGAGCAAGGGCAGCAAGAAGGGCGAGAGCAGCTGACGAGATCTTGAGACCAGAGGCACCGCTGACGACAGTGCTGGGGGTCTCGGCAGCCTCAGAGTCGGACTCGGTGGCGTCTCCAGAGCCAGACTCCTCAGTGCTGGAGCCAGACTCGGTGCTGTCAGAACCAGACTCGGAGTCGTCAGAACCAGAGCTGGAGCCGGAGCCGGAGCCAGAGCTGGAACCAGACTCAGATCCGGAGGTGGATGTAGCGGCAGCTCCGGTGGCAGTGGCAACAGTGGTGGCGTTGGAGTCATCGCTGGAGGAACCCTTGGTGGCAGTAGCGGAAGCAGAGGCGCTGACAACGGTGGTGGAGTCCTCATCATCGTCAGAGGTCTCAGTAGCCTTGGAAGTGGTGCTGGTCTTGGTGGACTGCTTGGTGGAAGAAGAGGTAGAAGACTCCAACTCCTCGTAACCTTCGCAAGAGAGATCGAAGAGAGGGTTGGTGGAGAGGTCCTTGGTGATGGCAAACTTCATCTCGTTGTCGGGGTTGGAGTCACGGAGAGTGTACCAGAAAGTAGGGACCTGGTTGAAGAGACGACGGCAACCAATGTCGCGCCAGTATCGCTGAGCGTTCTTGACGCTGGCGACAGCCTCATCCCAGGTGGGGCCGGTGTAAGGCCAACCAGTCTCGGTGACCCAGACGGGCTTACCCTTGACAGCGGCGACAGTGGCATCATAAGCCTTGTCGAAGAGAGCGCCGGCGTTATCAATGGAGTTGCCCTTGTCGTTCTCGTAGTAGGGGTACTCGTCAACACCAATGAAGTCGACAGCATCGATGACGGCGGAGTTGGTGGCGTTGGGCCAGACGTCCCAGGTGTCGACGTGACCAACAGGGATGTCACTGATGGAGGAATCCTTGAAGGCCTTGCGGAAGTCTGTGATGAAGTCAACCAGGACATCGGGGTCCGTGCCAACACCGGCCTCGTTCTTGACACCGGTGGCTGAGTTGCGGTAGAGATCCTCGGAACCAATGGAGACACCGATGATGAGATCGGTCAGTTCAGTTCCGTACTTGGAAATGGCCTTCTTGAGGGCGCTGATCTCGTTGTCGATGTTGTCAGTACCGGAAGCCCAGACACCGAGGAGGATGGAGGTGTCGGTCTCGATGGCGGCCTCGAAAGCCTCGATGGGGTCATTCTCGGAGTAGGCCTGGATGTTGGTGTAGAGTCGGACGGCGTTGAAATCGCCGGGGGAGTTCTTGAGGTTCTGGGCAGTCTCGAACTCGGACTTGAAGTCGGCCTTGAACTTGGCCGATCGGTCAGGAAGAGTAGCACCAGAGTTGAAGCCGAGGTAGTTCTTGGCAGAGACGCCCATGGCGAAGGCGCCAGCAGCGAGAGTAGCGGAAACACGCATGATGTTGGATTAAGTAAGTTCCGTCTAGTTTACTGTCGGTTCAGTGGAAATCGTTGTTTTTGTATTAAGGAACGTGGTTGGAGCAACAAAATGAGCCAAAAGAAATAAAAGAAACCCGTGGGCAAAGAGAGTGACGATGAATAAGGAATTGGTGATGGGAGGGGGAAAAAAGGGAAAAAGAAAGAGGTGGTGTAGAGATGAATGGAAGAGGTTGAAATGTCTGGATGAAGTGTGATGGTAATACTTGAGAGAATGGACAAGCCGATCACGTGGTGGCAGGATTTCCTTGTTTCCAAGGTCGTAGAGTGCAAGGGTCGGTCAAGTTAGTGGTGCATTTCCCCTGAAAGAAAGCTGACGAGGCTTACCCACCAAGAAGGAATGATTGGAGGGACCCCTGTGAGCGAGCCTATAAAAAGAAGAGATGGTGGGCACACACATTGGCATTGGTCGCTAAACCCCCGTACACGACTCTGGTTTGATTGAGTCGACCCCAGTCAACTTCCCCCTTCGTATTTCATTACTCCACTCCCCCCAAATGCAGGAGGTAATTTGGTGTGATCGACGATAAACAGCATTAATGGGACAATACAGCCTGATGAAGGAATGCTGGTGTTCGTATACGGGTATTGAAGTGAAATTTATGACAAGAAGAGAATACAATCCTTTAATGTGAATGATTGAAGAATTTCCATGAAAGATGAGGTGAGTAAAGTTTGTACGAGGCATACACACTTTTCCGGTTACAACAACGGCCCGCCAGCCCATCCCACGCCTCACATGCAAGCTGCAAGGGACGAAAAAGTCAATAAAAACAAAGTGAAGCTAACGTCAGGCACCGAATCCATCCCAAACAAAACAAAACAAAACTGACTCAATTCGGATTCATGTCTTTTCTTTTGTCTATTCCTTTTCACAACAGTGCATCAACCCAATACTTTTTTCTTGTTCTGTCCTCTTGCCTAGTAATCAAGTCTATTAGCCAAGACAATAATAAACACTTGATTCGCGTCAGGGAATTTCTTGTCAGAACCAGGATTAACGTCTCTCGTCTAGAAAAGTAAAAAAAAGGAGGCCGCCATCCTTGGTACAACTTAATCTCGCCAGTTAAACCCCCAAGCATTAAACCCAAGCCTCACCGCGTAAAACCCGATCTCAACTTTTTTAACTGCATATCATCACATATTTTCCCTTGGCCTGCTGATGGTGTTTACTTGCAGTAGATATCCAGAGCTTTAGCATAATCTTTGACGTTGTCCGTCGATGCAGACCACAAATCTCACCGGAAGAGAGCCCCGGGTTGGGGCTGATTCCTTCTTGGCCTAGCACGCTTGGACCATGGCTATGGGAAACCATAAAACCCCCTTGAAGTGGAGCAAGCTTGGCTTGAAGCCGATCGATCCGCTGGCAATAATTAGGCTTCTTTATGCGGACACTCATACTGTAAGGTAAAGTAACGTACAATAGAAGCGGTCAATATCATGATGCTTCTTTTTAAGGATATGCACATTAAACTCTTTCCCACCAGTCCTTGATTTTGTTCTGTGGGCATCTTTCGTCATCCTGTTTCCGTCCCGTCAGTGAAGCTCACCTCTGAACCAAACATTCTCATAACAAGCTGTAAAGTGGAGACAACCTGACTCCGACCTTGTCTCACAATTCCAGCACCATTGTTTCGCTTTACCGCCAGAGAATCCGCCAAAGCCACAAGGGTCACAGCACATTCGGATGATTGCGTGAGGGCAGATAAAGCACATGCAAATCGTCCAGGCCAACCAAATTAATGCATTTAGCATTCATCTACAGAGTAGTACTGCACATCATGATTTAAGCAAAGAGGACGCAGAAACAGCAGTGGCATCAGAATGGCCTTGTCGACAACATGAACATTTCATCTCGCCTTCAAAAACTCTTACCATTCCTAGCAGAGGCAGATCCACGTTTTTCAGGCAGGCTGGTTCAGATTCCACCATTCACATTCCTTTGATGTCGCCTCAGTCGAATATGGCGTCGAATTCCTAAACATCGCATCTAGATGATGAAAGCGCCCCAACAGTGACATCAAACCCTTGCTCGTTTCAAGATTGGAGCAAACATGAAAATATAGAGTACTTTTTTGACGTGATGGATATCCTATATCCATAGCTTAACTTCAACCCGCGGAGGTTTGCAGCAGTGCTGTCTTCGATCTATGAGCATGTGATGAAGACAGATAACGCATGTCACTGGTGCTCTGACTTAGGCGATTCTAATTACTCATCGCCATCCCCACGCCACTTTTGACGTTGCTTTAATGGATTTGTTTGTGTATTTGCGTGTTAGACTGGGATCTCAACATATGTGTAGGTAGGTAGGCTGGTCGGATGATATTACTTTGAGTAGGGCAGATATCATTCTGGGTAGGATAGATATCCGTTTACACTATTACTTCCATTAGAGCTATTCAGTGAGGCTACATGCGGGTTATGTTTGCTGGGGGATCGCCTTGAAACACGCCCCTGAAGTCGTCAACTCTAAATGTGAAGACGGGGGTGAAAGCGATGTGCTTTGCTATTAGAATATATACCGATAGACGGAACAAGAGTTAGAAGAACTGAACTTCGTCACCATCACGAACGTCACCTCACCTTACTTCAGTAAATGCGGAACACCGGTAGCAGCTGGCCTGGTCCTTCGGCAACCATCTCATACCACTACGTCTCATTCATTCTGTTCTATCCATCCTCGTTTTAAAAGTCTCTTCTCATACGCTCAATTCGTTGATACCATCATTCATCCCCATCACGATTAATCCATCTTCAACTTCACCTCGGCTCGAACCTGGAGCAACCTCAGCTTACGCTGAGAATGACAGAATATAATTGCGACACTCCTAGATACGCTACTTTACAAATTCATTCTCATATTGGTCGGCCATCAGTCGCCTCTCCTCATCGAAAGTCCTGCCAGGCCATCAAACAAAGAATGGCGTAGATGTTTTCAGGACTCTAACCACACAGACCATGAGCAAGAGATAGAGGATTTTTCACAAAGCCCCTGAATGCATCCGGAACTTTAAGCAAGATCAAAATTAAATCAGAAACCAAAGCCATCTAAAAGCAATGACTTCTCGCGGACAGACGATGAACGGGGCAATCGAAAGCAAGTCATCTTGTTTAGACAAGTACCAATGATTTAACGCAACAGTCGCTCCCAACGCCAGCGGTCTGCAGCCCCTGGAAAGAGACAAGTAGAAAAGGGAAGGGAAAGAAGTGGCCCTGGATACCCCTAAATTTATAGAAGTCTGGTCATAATGATTCTGATGACGGTCCCGAGGTCTATATTGACGAGTGAGTTGATAGATGCATCAACGTAAACCCCGACGACTAGCAGGTGGGCTTAACAATTAGTGGTACCGAAGATGACATTGATTCTGAGGAATCACCCAGTCCTAGAAGAGGGCTAAGTGTGTCAATAGACGGCTGAGGACTGTATCTAGTCCCACAACTAACAACGTCCCACTGACTCTTAGATCCCGCGGTCTACGGATTCCAAGTAACTCACTGACGCCAATCTTGACTATATCCCCTTCTCGACTCAGAAGGTCTTGGGTAAGCAGAACCTCCAGCCACAAAGTTTGTTTACATCTCTTGCTGGAGTCTGTGTCGTATGAACATTGCCTGGCATACATCGATGTGCCGTTTGATCTAGCGATGATGGTGTGTGCACAACAAAGGTCCATGTCGTATCACCATCAACAGACTTGGTGAAGGCGTCCTAACCTGGGCCCACGCTGTTAGGTTGGGATCTACTGGTGAGCTTTCATTAATGTACTATGATCCTTGACGCGGAACAGAGGTCGCCCCAGATCTTTGCATTGTTGGAACATGGTCGAATCCACATGTCATCTGTTGGTCACCTATTCCCCGCGCGTCTTTACCAATGATCTGACGCTCGCTTCGAGGATGAATGCAATCAGTATGATGAGTACAGAGGCCGATATACGCATCAGAGAAGTCACTGACTTCTTTTCATTCACCTTCCAAATGAGTGCATGTGGTGCCGTCCCGAAACGGTCATACATGCCCCCGTCGTTCCCAGGAAAATATTGGTCTATACAGTTTCTAACCGGTGATCAAGTTGTGTGTGAGTGGTTTGGCGAAGTTGTGTGTGGGCGTGTTTGCTGAAGCAACTCCCTACGTACGCACTATAGATAAGGGCAAGGTAAGCTAAGGTACCTTGCATGTACACTGGTCTAATACCTGTTAAATGCACTACTTTCAATCTCTAGACTTCTTTTTCAACTGGATGGCATGTCATATTGAAGTTGCCATTAGTGACAAGTGGTGCTGTCTTGGCCGAGATACTGGGTGTCCAGGATAGGGGTAACTCACGGCCTCCATCAAGACTATGACCATAACAATAATATTACCGACTCCGAGCCAGTCAGTCATTACGCATTAAAACTCTTGCTATGGCCAGTATCAGCAATTTACAAATGGTATATCACGGGGATCCCATCATAGCCGGGCTTTAATATATCAAGTCTGCAATTTTGGACTGCGTACACCAGGAGGCAGCCAAGAGATACAACTTTGATCATGACCTGGGTGGCTGGCTCTATTTCTCCTATTTAAAGATTCCACATATATTTCCTTGAGGAACTTCCCTCTTGTATCTGCCACATGCAAGAACATACTCACATACTTCACTTACTAGGATTAGTATGGCTCAGAATAGATAAATGGTATGAGATGAAGGTTCTTATGAATATTTTAACCCCTTGTCATGTACTCATGGCTGATATAAAGGTGGATGATCAATACGATGCTTTTCGTGATTTGCATATTTCTTGAACAGGGGACGGTATCATCAATTCAAAGCTTTCTCCATAACAAAATATAGATCGCAAACTGTCACATAAGTTGTAGCTTAGAGACCTCGCTTCTGCTCTTCGGTCTGCTCCTGAGCCATAAAGACCTCGTCCTCGTTGATCTGGTACTTGGCAGACTTGCGAGCCGAGATACCCTTCTGGAACTGTTTCTCTTGTTAGCGTTTTATATGTGGTCAAGGGAGCATAGAGGCTTACCATAAAGTCCATCTCTCCGAAAGTTCGGTCCTTGGTCTCGAACATGCGGAAGTAGCCCCAGACAAGAGTAAGGGAGGCCAGAACGGCCCAGAAGAAGGCCTAAGCGAGCATGGTTAGTAAAGGGAAAAAAAGTTGGTCCAAGATTCCCAGCACTTACAGTCTTTCCCTTGGCGTTCCAGTCACCTGGGGAGATAAGTTTGGGCTGGATAAGACCACCACAGACAATGTTGCCGACGTAGTAGGTCGAGCGAGCGAGGACGACGGTCTGAGTTCGGAGACGGGTAGAACCAATCTCGGCGACAATGGTGTAGATGATGGGACCAACGGACATGGAGTAAGCGCCGAGCCATACAACACAGAGTAGAGACTGTGCCCAGGCCAGTGACTTGGTCTGGGTAGGCAAGGCGAGGAAACCAATTGTCCAGAGAATCACAACCAGGAAGGAGAAGCCGGTAAGCCAGATAGTACGACGTCCCCAGCGGTAGATGTAGAACCACGAGATGATGGTACCAACAAAGGCAATGCCAGTTCCACCCAGAGCAATACCGTAGGAAACAGACTCATTAATGCCAGTCTGTTGGAAGAAGAAAGACCCGGAGTAGCAGAGAGCACCACCATTGGTAATCTGAGACAGGAAACCCATGCAAGCGATTTCTGTTCGTCGTAGGTTGGTACCCTTGAAACACTCGAAGAGAGACACACCGGCCCGTTCTTCCTTCTCAAGCTTATCGGTATGAACCATCATGGCAATGGTGGCGTCATAGTCGACGTTGTGCTCTGGCTCAGAGAGCCGGACGAGGGACTTCTTGGCAGATTCAAGCTGGTTCGTTCGGACAAGGTACCAGGGTGATTCGGGAGCCATGTAGGCAGCAATGGCAAGGGGGATAGGCCAGATCCACTGGATGGCGAACGGAACGCGGTAACTCCACTCTGTCTTGTTATCTACAAGTCCTTTGAGGACTCCGGCACTGATAAACTGGCCTATTGTGGTGTTTACTGTTAGAAACTTGAAACATTCTGAAGCTTTGGAATGTGGGATCACTAACCAATACACCAACAGAGGTTGACATAGGCAGTCAAATATCCACGGATTGCAAGAGGTGTGACCTCAGCAGCATATGCTGGGCCGGTCGTCGCGAAGATTCCCCACTGATGTTCGGATTTGAGGTCAGAGATCGGATCCGAAAATGGCCCCCATACGGCCCCACGTTTATCACCAGATCGGGAAACTTACCGGGATACCACAAAGAAATTGTCCGACAAGCATAACCTCGATGCTTGGGGCGAAGAAGACGACGAAAATGAAGGCAGTGAGCCAGAAAAGACCAAAGATGACGACCTTGCGGTGTCCCCATCTGGCAGTGGCCCAACCGTTGAGAAGAGCACCGATGATGTTGGCGAGAGCACCAAGACAGTTGAAGCGTTGCTGCCATGTGGACGAAATCTGGTTACCGTATTCCTCGTTGAGCCATTCACCGTACTTGTCGCGGAAGGCGGGGTATCCGTAGAATGAACCGATGAGGGTAACGTCGTAGCCCTCCATGATGACGGTGGTGGAGATGACTTGATTGTGTCAGCATGTATCTTACATGACATCGTAACCATGATCGCTGTTGCAAAGTGAACTTACGGATTGACCAGAAAGCCGCACGCTTGTACGTCTTGAAAGCCTGCAAAACTCCCATGCTGTGCTCATTGGCCGTGGCCTCGAGGGCACCATTGTTGAGAGCCTTGTCATGGAGGTCGACATTCTTGAGATGGTCGAGTCCATGGTCAGTAGACTCGACCTGGATATCGTTGTCGCCAACGCGTTTATCGGTAGCCATGATGGGAAATAAAAAAAACTCCTTTATCGTTGGTGTAGTCTCCGGAGCCCCTAAAGATGGATGAGTCGAGATCTCAAACCATATCGAGGTGGGGGGAGTTGGATGATTCAAGTACTCTGGAGAATATTGAGGGGATGGCCATCATGACCAGGGTAGTTTCGGCCGCTCATGGTTGCAAATGCAACATTAACCGACAACAAGGGATAGATCCGGCATTGAACAACAGCTCATGACAGCTGCGTCTTGTGAATTGAGCCTGTAAGTCAAAAATAGGATCGACGGGCCGTTCGACAAAGGTGGACCCCGATGTTCCACACCCCGCACTTTGAACAGTTACATGAAATAGATGATCCTACTTCCTGTCTTTGACTCCCAGTCTCTTCTGTCCAAGATGAAGTCAAGAGTCGAGAGCATTCGGTTAATACAGAGTAATTCCATTAAGGGACTGAATGAAATAGATGAATCCTCAAATGCATTATTCTCAACTAATGCGAGGTCGTCTATACAACGTCGTGATACTGAGATTCCCACCATTGGTGGAAGATTCGACAGGAGTGGCTCGAACAAGAGGGGGTCATGCTGTAAAATGAGTGGTCCGGTTATAATACAAGGTGCAGAACATCAATTCTACCAGCGAAATACATCGAAATGTGGTCAAGCTTTGGGGTAAAATGGGCTCCTAATTGCAAAGGAAGCGGGTCCAGAATCTGGGGAAGTTGTGAGCTCTGGGGGAATGAGAGGGGAAATGTGGTGTGGGAGGGTTCGTTTGTTGCGTTTCGGCCCTTTTTATCCCTGTCTGGATTATTTTGTTGGCATTTATCCTTGAGGGCATGGATTCTTGGCGACATCAGAAGCATGAGAATGGTCT